>JAHZMW010004129.1:0-11646 GCA_027743745.1 Alloscopus bannaensis | reverse complement strand
CCCCCCCCCCCCCCCCGTCGAAAGTGAGGGAAATGTAAAAGTATTGAAAAAAAATTGAAAAGTTATGGTGTGTTTTAGGGTTAGCCCACTTTTCCACACATTCCGATTTAATTTGGAGGGATATGCATATACACATATTATAGTCGTTGTGGACGTGTGTTGAGTGAGAGACTCAAGTTTCATTGGAGCTGAGAACGTGTTGAAAAGAGACAGCAATGCTGTGTGGCTATGGACCATTAATGACAACCGATTAAGAGCAGAAGGATCGATGATGATGACGATGTAATGGCTTCAATGGAATTGAAAAACGGAGAACGGTAAAAATGATGAAGAGCACCGAGCAAGAAAGGGAGAAAGAGAAAATAGTTTTGAGCAATAAAAATTGAAAGTTGTTTTTCAAATAGGAGTTTATGGAATCGAGTTGAGTACGTGGAAACGGAGAGAATCTCCTTCGCAGAGGAGACGAGAGACAGTATTTTTTTCTGTTAATGCGAGAGCGAGGAGGGAAGTCAGTTCGGAGCGAGTGGTGTGCTATCAGTGGTGCATCATTGTGAGTTTACGATTTTCATCGGGTTGCCACCACTCTAATGGCCTCATAAAAAGTCTGAATTTTCCTATTAACTCCTTCGAAGAAAATGAGTCTACATTTCATCATCATTGACCAGGCTCCTCTCATCACATCACCACCACCATTTCGTATCACCACATCATCATATTATCCTTCTCTCCTCCTGAATGGAGCACGTTGTCAGCAGGATGTTGTGAAAGACGACAAGCGAGAGAGAAAATGCAGCTTTTGTCGAATGAATTGTCAAGCGAGAGGAAATATGAAAAAAAGACACGACCAACCCGGTGCGCTCATGAGACAGAGAGAGGACGACGTGTCATAAAAATTTATGATTGACCCTTTATTTTTTTTGCGGAGAGATATAGAGAGGAGTAGAACGGCTCATAAATGAGCGCACACGACGCAAACGGAGTAAGTGATCTGTGAGCGGAGATGAATCTCCGAGCATCATATCGCCATTTACCTCTATCAGCACACCATTTACGACGCTCTCTCCCTTGATCACCACAACACACAAGCGACTCGATGAATGGGCAAGAGAGAGGGCCGAGCTCATCTGATAAGCATGACACAACAAGCGACCCGAATTCTTATCCCGTCCTCCTTCCAGCTCGTCGCTGCTTCTCTTGTGATGATGGAGGATAGGAATGCGGCGGTGGTGATGCCTCACTCTCGTACTCGCGTCTCAATACCATTTTTATTGACTTGCTTATTTCGTTTTATTGCGACAAGTCAACTACCACGACCAACACTTTTTCTTCGCTACAAGAGCATCTGCATCCATGAGCATGACCGAAAACAGGGCCGTATAAAACCCGAACGTGTATGCACTTACTCACATACATCACATCACATAACTCGGGTAATGACGATATCATTCGAGAGAGTTGAGGGAGAGTTTCTAATTAATAAGTGTTGGTGTGAGAGAGAGTCTGAAAGGGACTGAGAGAAGTTTCTAATTTTTTAAGTGACTCCAATAACAACTTGTTTTCCCCCAGCAATTTCATCGTCGTCGTCAACGACGTGTCATAAAAGGGAGAAGAGCATATCTTGTGGCTGATTGAGTCATCCTTGTGAGCGCGGAGGGGCGGCCGCGAGAAATTAGTGTGGTGCACACGCGAGAATTATTGCCCCACTTTAAAATATCTCTCAATTTCTCTCCAATTCCACTCTCCATTCTGTCGAATCAGTATTTTTATGGTTTTCAAAAAAAAAATATTCCTTTTAATATTCCTTCTGCTCGAGTGGAGCGAGTTCCCACTTTATTGCGTCATATATCATAATTTCCGTTTAGACTTGTTCCACACTCTTTTTCATCCAATGCAAACACACACACACACATGTGATTCTCTACAATCCACAAAAAATGAGCGAGAGACGAGAAAAATATTGTAGACTTGTGTGGTACACATGGGTGCATATTTATGCGATTTGAAAGACAAGACGTATGCCCTTTAGTGAGTATGATTTTCTTTTTTTAAAAACTTTATGAAATGTGCAGCAATAAAACAGAAATGTCGGCCAACAACTCGTCGTCACATTTCATTCATTTGATTGCAAACGAAATGCAGGCGAATGCATAACTTTATGACGAGACAACTAATTGTGTACGAGGACATTGGAAGGACGGAGTTGTGCTTACCCCTCATTCTCCACGAGGTCGTCGTGTTGCTGCTTTCTCGAGCCGTTGAGTGAAAGCTCAGTTTGAGATTAGAGTGTGCTGAAGCGAGGATCGCCAGCCCTTGTCGTCTGCATAGTCTCTCACTTTCTCTCGCTCTCTGGATGTCGTCTACAAAGTGACCAAGTAGCTCTCAGGGCGTGGGGAGAGTGCACACCACACATTGGCAGGAATGCGTTCAATTTGCACAGGATGACAGCAGACGTCTTACATCCAAATCGTCTGTAAAAAAAAGTCAACGAAATAATCAGTTAATTAGTAAGCTTCCCTTGCGCTTTCTACTCAAAACATAAACTTCACTTTTGGAAGGTGGTGTTTCTGATGCTTGAGCAAACACAGTGCACCTCCGCACACCACGAGGCACGTCGTCATCATCATCGTCATCCTCGTGATAGATGAGGACACACTAACTAAACTGGCTTCAAGTTTTGTGTGTCCCGAGTTTCGCACAACGCTCACAATATTATTCATGAGAATTTATGCGTATTGACGAAACAAGGAGACATTCTCCCTCACTATTTCATCAACTCTTTCCTCGTTATATGTAAACAAACGCGGAGACGGCGACGCACGAGCTTGTTCTGTTGAGAACTCCGTATTTCATCGCGTGTCAGCACAAGTTCGGTGTTCAGAAAAAAAGTGTATAAATTCTAAAAAAAACAGAGTCGGAGAGAGCGTTCGCAGTGACACAACATTCTAGGAGCATACACACGGATGTTGGTATGCAAACATTGTTCGTCATACGGGATACTCTGTTGTACTCCTATTTCTCTGGTTGCCTAACGGAAAACTCTGGAGAAAAAAAAGTTTCTCTTTGCAGAGAGAGAGAGATACGCACGCATGGAGGCATGTATTGAAATGGAGGGGTGTGCGTGTGAGAGGAAAGTCTGGAAAATACGGGATTCCCCATAATTTCAAAAAATTTTACATTTTTCTTTTTCCTCAAAAAAAGACGCATGTTTCACACTGGGAAGACTGTAGCAAGCCATTTACAAATACCTCTTCTTGTTTTCTGTGTTCGCATAAAAGGGTTGTTGTAGAGAATGCGGAATGCGAAGGGAGAGAAAAAAGTTTTGGCGTAACTGCCATTTTTTGTTCGTATTGCAAATCAGAGAAAGGATTCCAGAGAAGCTGCCACACAATTTCCCATTTTTCGCTATATTTTCTTTCTCTTCTCTAATATCTTGACTTGTTTTATGCACTCCAGTTTTACGTAAGCCTCTCTCGCACTACAACATAACGACACGGCAACCATAGCGCGCAGTCACCCAGTCAACTTACGCCGAGCCTCTCAAAAATATATATTCGAATATCTTTTTACGACCTCTTTTTGCGGCATGTTTATATTTCTTGTTTTCTCTCTCTCTCTCCCTCACATTCTCTCTTCACTTCGTGTGTATTTTTGCTTAAGAAAGGCTGAAAAAAGTTAACTTTTGGATGCAGCAGAAGTAAACTCTGTATTTTTTGTTGTTGTGTGGAGCGTGATGCCTCTGACGATGAACGGATGGGTGATGGGTCGATATGGGTGCTTCCCGCTAGCTCATCTCCGCAGAGAGACATCCATTTTCTCAACTCTCTCCGCGCTTACAGTGAAATGGAAACACACATTGTGCTCTCTCTCTCTTTGAAATGTTTATGAAGAATGAAGAAGAAATGGATGTACAGAGAATGAAATGGTGGTGGCATGGAAAGCAAGCTGTTTCTCTCCGTAAGATAGTGGAGCGAGTAATTTCCCATTTTTCAGTGATATTACAAGAGAGAGAGAGAGAGTAGTTTGCATTTGTGTGCAGCTGTTCATAAGGCGAAGAGAAGGGATGAGCTAGAGAAAGAGAGAGACAAGACAGCTGCATAATCAGTCAAGCCGGGGAGTGCACTCGCTTTTCTCCATCGGAAAATCTACGTCGAAATATCTCCAGCATGGAGTACCATTCTTGGCTTGCCTCTCACCCTCACTTGAGTCTAATGGTACGCATATGCATCCGAATTTATTGGAAGAGTTGTGTGTGCACATTTTGTGTAATTACAGCGAGACAACAAGACCACAGAGAAGTACACCATGTTTTATGGGTGGAAAATGATGCGGGTGGTGCAAACAGACACACGCACACACACAGAGGCAACTCGTAGAACATATATTTAATGCACTGTTGTACACACTTCTTCACTCTACGCATATCGATCCCACATGAGTTGGCTGGCGTCGTCGTCGTCGTCACTGAGCAGAAAAACGAGATGCTCAAACTTTGTGACACGACGACTCTTTATCCTTCACCAGAAGAAAAAACCAGCTTCCGTTTCCCTCCCTCTTTTTTTCGTCGTCGTCGTCAAGTCAAAGATATGGGTGGGAGGTCTGGTGTGGGATCCTTTTACTACTATTTTTTTTTACAAAAGAGTGAGTAAAACTCGTAACAAAGTTCAAGTTCATCAGTGCCACTAAATTACATTTAGAGCATGCCGCCTCTTCTTGAGCAAACTCACTCGCTGCAAAAATGAAAAGACTTTGGATTTCGTTGCTTAAAAGTTGTTTTTTCTTCGAATTTTGACTGGTGGTGTGATGACGGCAGAGAATGCAGGTGAAATACTCCTGATTTTTTTTTTCAGTTTTATTTTGCTCAGTGATTTCATGGAAAGCGTTAGTATGAGCAGTGTTTGAGGAAACAACTGGATTGCTGAAAACAAAATGGAAACAGACGCTCTTCCCAAATTTCTTTGCTTCTTTCTGTGACTACAGAGAAAAGGCTATTTTATTCCACAAGTTTGCAAGCAGAGAGAATTGTGGTGTAAGAACGGGTGCATCTCTCCCCAGTTTGTGTGGTATCTGCAAGGAAATTGGCACAAAAGACTGGAGAAAAGAGCAACTTTTTCGAGCTTTTATGCACGTCACGGAGTGTCATCTCTAGTCTTTTGTGAGGTATCCACCAAATGCTTCCACTCGTGGAGGATCTATTGCAAATGTAGAGAGAAAATGAGAGTTTTGCTCTGCGGACAAAGCTAAGACAATATTACTTTTTTGGTTGAGCTTCGTTCTTCCCGACTTCTTTCTTGTGCATGCACCGGAATAAAAGATGGGACAGGGATGAGAGAGAAAGGCCTTTTATGAAATTCCACACGTTCCACCTCTGCCTCTCTCTTTGGAATCCTCTCATACACACACCATGTCGTATCAATCCATCCAGTCAACCTTGACTTTGCCTGTGCACACAAAGAGAGACACACAGAAAGAGGTGGTTTCACAACGAAGAGTCCTCACTCACATCGAATACGACGAAGGGAGAGAGATATGTATGAAAAAAATCAAAATTCAAATTGAAAGCTTAAACGACATCTCATCATCTCCCTTTCGTATGCATCATACAGTCACCACGAGACAGTGGATGAGGGAGAAAAAAAACCGGGATGACTGCACCAAAGAGACAAAACGAGCAACCACCACCGTCACCACTCCTTCTCTGCCAACGACGACGACGATGACAACGTTTTCAAAGAGATCTCCGTCTTTGCAGTACACCTTCAAAAAATGCGGCACACACGAAGCAAGAGAGGAAAAACGGAGGATAAAAAAGATGATGCATGCATGCGGAAAAAAGGATGGGGAAAAGGAGGGAAAAAATTCTCCCATCATCGTGTTCTTATGCCCGAGTATATTGCATTTCCCTATCCTCACGCAGAAGAGAGGACTGAAGAAGAGAGAAAAATGTTCAATAAAGATTCATACTTTTTTATTGTTTTAGAAATAGAAGAGAGAAATGGAGAGTAGGAAAAGTTCCTCCACCTGTGTCCTCACCGAAGGAAACATGGATATTTAGGTACATCGATGAGAAGGAATGCGAGGAGGACGTGGAGACATGGAAATGAATCCTTCTCCGTTTGTTCGTCTCTCCTCTCAATTTATTCCGTTTTTTTTCTCTCTTTTCGTTTGTGTGCCTCTGTGTGTTGGCACATTAAATTGCTGTCGCTTTCAGTGCTTTTTTCATTTGTTTTCTCCGTTGTGGGATGGATGTGCTGTAGTAACAGTTGCAAGAGTCGTCGTGTCTCTCGCTCACCTCTTTGTGGGAGACTATGCATGAGTAATATGAATGTGATGAGATACGAAGCTTTTTTTCCCTTTGACAACAGAAGAAAAAACATGTCTCCACCGACGTTCTCATCAAATTCGTGAAACAAAAAAGTAATTCTCTTCCCTGATTCTTGAAAGATTACTATATGAAAGGTATAGAGGAAAAGGGAAAAAAATAAACGATCTCGTCATCCAAAGATATGAGGAGTTTTTTTCCCTGACGAGAGTCCAAACAAGGGTAATGCTCCCACATCTCTGCGGATTTTATTTATCTTTTTGCTTGGCCTAAATTGAGAAGGTGAGATGAGGTGGTGAGGTGTGTGTGTATTGCAAAAACTTGAGGGATTCCTTCGTTTTTCCTTCTCAGAGTGTGGGTAACGGGTGAGTGAGAGGACTAAGTCTCCAATTCACATTTTTTCCATTATGCAAAAACCGCACACAAATCTATAACGGCGACACAGGAGCTGTGGTACGTATGGCTTCTGATTGCTTTTTTCCAAGAGGATATTACGTAAGAAATACTTTTTCGATGGTGATGACGATGATGAAAAAAACTGAAACTGAATTACATATTTTTTGAAGGGATTCGTCGATATCTCCTTCACCGTGTTTGGTGTCGATGGGAATGGCGGATTGAGAGAGAAGGCTTGCATGCGATGGAGAAACCGCTTTAAAAAACGGAAGGAAAGAGAAGACAGGAAAAGGTGCGCTTCAGAGAGAGCTTCTGCTGACTGACTCACTCCCTCGTGACCGTGTACGTGAGAGAGTGATGCAGACAGAGTGAAGAAAACCTCAAACCGAGTTCCCATGAACAAAAAGAGAGAGAGCGAATGGAATTATAAATGATGATGATGGGATACGGATGGGCTTTCAAGCAGAAAAATGGAATAAAAGTATTATAATAATGAAAGAGAAGAGTGGAGAGGGAGCACCAGGACAAAAATGATAACCTGAACACCACAATCATCATGATCATCACCACCAACATTTTCGGCAGCAATCACACACAAAAAAATGATGTCGGATGAGTCTCACAACGTTTACACTCATTACTCCGGTACGATTCTCATTCTCAGCACCACTTGCTGGAAAGGTAGAAAAAAGAGAGTTGTGGCTGCACAGCGATATATACGTGTGGACGTTTTGTGTTCCAAAGAGAACAGTAGCATTTGAATGGAACATTTTTCGACGAGAACAGAGTGAGAAAATCAGCTGGATAACAGAATTCCTCTGTGGAGTTGGATTGTGAAGAGAGACGTGAGTATCTTGCTCATTTTCCGAATTCGATCAGAGAGGAGAGCAACTGGAGAGAAAATAAGAGTCATGGATGTGAAGAGGATGGAGTTACGGTTGGAAGTAGCCGTTTTTGTGTGAGCCAATTTTTTCCACTCGCGTCCCCATCGCGATGATCTCCAATGGAGAGCGTAATACATCCTGTCAAATCAGCAGGATTCTCTCTCTCATTGCATTCATCCGTCTCAACTCGTTGAAATCCAGAGAGTCCAGAGGTTTCCCCCAGAAAGAAAACGAGCGGAGAGACAAAGATTGGAGTGGCGGAAATTTGTGTGGTGTAGAATGCATCGGGAGGATGCATCACGCCAGCCAGACCAGGGAAAATAAATATAATGGTTTAATGTGGACGCAGATGTGACTGATCTGACAACTGATACGAGGTAGTCTCCAGCAGGAGAAGGAGACACGAAGAAACCATTTCATGAAGGAAAAATAAAATAAAATTTGTTCATCATTTCAGGAAAAGGCCCCACACACAGTCTCCTCCATCAAAATTGCAGCTCAACTCTGAGACCACAAAACGTTGTGCAACACCGGTTTTCAGTTATGAGGGCCCCTTACATGAACTCTTCAGTCCTTTCCTATCCTCATGTTTCCCTCACTCTGAAACAACAACGTTTCCACAAGCCCAACCTGTTCGTGTTTCTCTCTCTCTCTCTCTGCGGAATGAAATGCATCTTTTGTGTCACACAATGATCCTGATGATGTAAGCCTCGTGTGTGCACCGTACAACCACAAACGACGAAGTGAACCGGTGTGCGAGGGTTTACCTGGAGGCCACACTACTTCCAAGTGTGTGGCTACCCTTGCAAGGCCCCCGCATCACACTTCAACCCTGGAGAGTCCAGAGAGTCAGCGAACTAAGTAATGTGACTTGTCATAAGTGTCACGAGTCTGATGAGCATACACCGCACCAACCAAAAACGCATTTCCTCCTCTCTCACATGAGGAAAAGGGCTTTTGAGGACATTCCTTGTCACATCAGCCGAGCCCTATGCCAGCAGCTCACATTTCAAGGTGAGCTCCTTCAAACACCACTCGACTCGATTCGAAAAAATGAGAAAAAAGGACAACATTTTTTACAGGAATTGTTTCAGCATCTCGGAGTAGTGCGTAGCTCTCTCTTTGTTTCTATTCCAGCTGACATCATCCTCTCTCCTTCATTCATCACGGTTCAGAGAGTCCCTAAAAACTGAAACGCACAGCGAGAGAGGAAAAAGCAAATCCTTTTTCCTCATTTTCATCTCTCTCTTAGTCAATGCGAGCATGGAGGAGCAGATTACGCAAGATGACATTTGGAATGTGATGGAATGCGAGTGTGCAATGCCACTGCACCACTTCATTTTCATACTGGGAGAGCTCTGAAAATTTTCATAAGCGAATGACTCACTTGTTTCTCCATTCCCAAGTTTCCCCCTCGCAAGCTTGTGAGTAGATAAATAATAATAACAATAATAGCGAGTGAGAGAGACGGAATATGTAATCATAATATTTTCGTGAAGATTACGTTTTTCTTTTTCCTTCGTGTCTCTCTTCGCTTTCCTATGAAAAGAGAGAATACACGAGCATGAGGTTGTTTCGAGTATCCAGGTATTTGTCTTCTCATTTTCACGTACGCACACATTTATGATGGGAGTTTTACACTGGTGATCTCTGCTGCTGAGAGTGAGTGTGTACACATTTTTACATTTTGTTTCTTTTCACCCAGCTCGTCGGCTGATTGCCAAGAGTCGTAAAAAATGACGCAAAAAAAAGAGCGAGAGAGAGAGAGAGAGAAAATCTCATTTATTCGAAGGAACCAATCCAAGGGACTTTCCGTTTACTCACTTGGCTGCGCTAAGATGATGAGAGGAGATTATACTGTGAGGCAATTCCCTTTTTTAATTTCCAACGCAGACAGGAGCAGTGAGAGAGAGTTGTGAACTCCCTTTTATAATCCTCTTTGAAACGACTCGTCTCTCTGACAGACAAGGAAGAAAAGATGTGTGCTTTATTGCACCATCAAAAAGCACCATGAACCTTGTTGTTTTCTGCGAAAAGCTCATATCTCCGCCGCTCCGGCTGCTTATACTTGTGTCACTTGTTTGCAATGCACACCACTCCACGTCTCCCTGGTTTGTGCGCTTATCGGGAACGCTCATCTTTGTTTTGTCGTCGTACAAAGACATATTATCGTGCACATCCCATCACTCCCTTTGACGTCTCCTCACAGGATTTCTGTACTGAATTAATGATAATGGAACCACCTCTCTCGCTTTTTTCTCACTAAAATGCCGAGTATGCAAAAGAGGTACACGTCAGTGTGTGTAAGGGGAAAAATGTTTGCAATTTGTTCACCATTTGCTACACCTTGCCATTATTCCGGGAACTGTCAGCTTGACAAAGAAGGACAACCATTGCGAGAAAAGTATTATAGTATTATTCTTGGATGCTTTACCGATGATATCACCAAAACTCTCTCATCATCGTCACCCTCATTGGCATATGTCTTTTTCTTGGCAGTGCGAGGACTTTGTGGCAGTTGTCACGAAAAGAATGGAGGCGGACGCTGAAGACAGTCGGACGTGAAATGCGCAATTGTGTAATGTATAAAAAATGACGAGTTTGCAAATACAGAGGAGGTAAGGGTGAAACTTTTTTTTGGAATATCAAATTTGGATACTTAATGGAAGTGTGGCGAAAGGAAGGAAGAATCAATACAAGGGACTCAACAAAGTTCCCTCGTCATCGCAAGTGTCAGTCCCGAGAATAATGAAATGCCGCAATACAGAGAGATTCACACCATTCGCTCAAACGTAAAAGTTTGTTCCAAGTTTGCCATTTTACTCAACCCCTCTCCTTTGATGATGATCATCATCGTCAGTTGTCATCGTGACTCTCCTCGGATTCCCGAACCGTCATCACCAGAGCCGCACTGCCACTCTCAACAATCTCGGTGGAGAAGAATTACAAATTTTTGCTGACAGGTGCGAATGACTCGACGCGCGACGAAGAAGTAAGAAAGGTGGCCTTTCTTGGATTTTCCTAGTCTCTCTCTCCACGTCAATTCGCAAAACTCAAAAAACTAACTGAAGGAGTGATGCCATGGGGAAAAACTAGTTTTCCCTTCAATTGTCAACGAATCGAAATTCCGAAAGAGAATTGACAGCCACATTTCATTATTATTATGCGCAATGAGGTGTCATCTCACCTTTCGTTTCGCAAGAGAAAACGACATTTTATTTTGCTCTCACAAGCATTCTTTGCAAATACAGGTAGAGGGTGACTCAAGCTAATTAATTGAGGCAAAGACATAATCAACTCTTGTATTCGGTTTGGTGGTCATCAAGACGCGCAGTAGAAAAAGCGTGTTTTTCTCGTTGTCCGACTGTGTGCCATACTCTCTAGGAAAATGGTCAGGAGAATGATTGAGTGTGACGGGTGGACACGACGCGTATATGACACACGGTTGACTCGTGTGGCATGTTCTTGAACTCGGATGGACACTCTCGGAGAACAGCTCTTCTGTCATGTTTCATTTTGTACGACACACAGAGTGTGGTTTGTGCCCCGAGAGCCGAGTCTCTGTGTTTCTCCCCAAAGGAATGAAGGACAACGACGACCACCGCAGGAAAGTGCAGCACATATTTTGTTCACTTGTCACGAGAACAACGACTCTGATCCGTTTACTTTCCGAGTGCATCCCATAAACTCTCGCGACAGCGTTTGAGCACATACAAATATTTTCCAACCTTTGTAACTGCCTTGTCTCAAGATTTCAGTTGAGATTCTTGCACTTCGTCCTCGCTGTCAGCTTCGTTTAGGCCCACTAAGCTGAACAAGTGGCAGTGGTGGTGCACTCATGACCAAAAAAGGATGACAGATCACCAGCATCCGCTTATAATCTCCTTTTTCTCTCTCGTACGCACAATGCAGCACTTTGCCGCTTCTGAGCAAGTGCGACCGTCTGTACCTGTTTAGTCCAAAAACACAGGGACGCACACTAGAGAGTGGCCGGGCCTAAAATTTTGAGGCCCGGGCCCGGCCCGGGCCCGATTCCTAATTCTTGGG
>JAHZMW010004128.1:0-29199 GCA_027743745.1 Alloscopus bannaensis | reverse complement strand
GCACTCATCGAGAGGACGAGTAGGGTGCTCAAAGACCTTGGCTTCATCGCTTCGACGATGACGAGCACGTTGAGCGCCGCTCTCAGCGAGTCTTCTAGCTACATGGCGATCCGAAGATGACACACGGCGAACTACGAGCCATTTCAATAGTCGTAGTTTTTTAAAGAGAAAAATACTTAAAAATTCGCGTCAAAGTATGAAATCCTCATTTTATAAGCGTAATTACATATAATATGGGTAGATGCGGACGCAGACTGAGGTGTACACACACCTAACTACTAGAGGCATGCTGTGATTTACGCATGCTCACACACAGTCCTAATTTTTGCCATTTTTAGTCGCTAATAATAACGTACCAATTGTATAGTTATGTCATTCTCACTCCCACCCAAATTAACAGAACAAGAGAGATATTGACCCCAGGATTAAAAAGCGTCATCTCTCACCACCCCAGCATAATAAGTATATATGAACAATTTTTGTGTATAAAACTGACCTACAGCTACAAAAACGGGCAAGGAAACAATGCAATATTAAACGAGTATGATATCCCGTTTCTATGTAACTTGTAGAAAAGATACAAACGTGTATTATTTCTAAAGAAGAGAGAGAAGCGTTCCTTCATTCAATTTACACTGCTGCTCTTGTACGAATAGATTAGGAAATTATCTGTAGGAAAGAAAGCGGCTGTTTTTGTAGCAATTATCAATTATATAATATTGTTTCCATAATGACGTCGATAAATATATTTTACATGTACATATGGACACGTTAGATTGGTACGGTAATTCCTGTAGAAGTAGATTATTTTCCAAGAAGACTACTAAGATTTAGGTATAGATCAGTCACAATTTAGCGTAAAGAGATTCAAGTAACGATTTAAGTGCTCAATAGCAACAGCATTCTACTTAAGATTGGTATGCGTACATATTCCATCTCACCGTGTCAGTCCGACGTTATGCAAATATTGTAGTATAACGTTGAATTCAAAATATTTTCATTTATTGTCTGACCCTGCAAAAATAACGGTAATGCTATGCATACGCCTGGAAAACATGGAAATGCTGAATGTGATATAAAATATTATTTTTTAAATGTGATTTTTACGCACATTGCGCACGTGTGTGTGCGTAACATACGAGATTGTGTGAGAAGGACAAGCTTTTCAGTCGTTTTTTGCAAGTGTGCTTACGAACTTTTATGTTAACGGAAACAGGCGATACACATCTAGATTGGTGTGTATACTTATGCCTCTTGATATTTTACCTTCATCATCAACCACATTATCCTCCTGGGTATGTAGAGACAATGCACAAAATAATCACTTTTATAGAACTGATTCCTTAAATACATATTAATTTTAGATTGTACTCACAATAGGAATGGATGAAAGTATGCGTAGCATTTTGCTGACTAACATTGATGTATAGTACTTAGAAGCAATATTATGTTTGTCTGGTTTGTGTATAACGACAGCGTGGAAGACACGCGCGGATAATTGTGTGTGTAGCAGTGACGACGGAAAATTATATTAAGTTAAAATCATCATGTCCATAGACTAGTCAAATATTTAAAGAAATATCACCTACGCGTCTCTCGTATCAGTAATAATTACGACGCATGATTTTAGAGGAAGTAAATAGAATATCTGAAGCAGCAAAAAATTCGTCAGTTTAGTCAGGACAATATTGGAGAAAATTTATGATTTGATAATTATGCAACAGGATTTTAAACACAATTGCTGAGATACAACGACGACGAGTACGTCTCCACATCACATTATTCTGGTGACTACAGTTCGAATTGAGAACTTTGACTTTAGTATGTTTGCTAATAATTTACGTAATTTATTTATGGAGGGCTTCCTCCATACACGATTTATCGCAGAAGGTTGCAAACAGTCAGAGAGTTATATCTCTAAAGAGACGCATTTCAACTGACAGACTTTCGTTTACTGACAGTTATTTTATTGGCGGTACGGATTCATTATCAATTGTGCTTTGAGCGATTATTTAAATGATGTCAATCTTGTATCAAATATTACCTTGATCACACAACTACGTCTTAGCTTGTAGGATAAAGAATTTAGTTAAGAAAAGTCGACTGCAGTGTTGGACGACGGCATGAAATTTGGAAAATCTACTTTTTAAAGAAAAGCTTCACGAGATGCAAGTGCCTTGTTGACGTGAACCAAGAGACGAAAGCCTGTGGGAAGAAAGTCACGCTTCGTATACCGTAAATACAGCATGCAATATTCTACGATAATATTCTACGTCGTGTAATTAATATTTTTTGACTGTACTTCAAACACAAGACTAATCTTTAGCGATGTATGTACCATATCGCACCAGATGCGCGGACCAATCTTACTACAATTTGTTTTTTTATAGTTTTCATAGTTATTTGTAGAGAACAAAGTGCATGCGTGTAGAGAAGGCAACTGTCTATGCTTCATTATTCTGACACTAAGAAGAGAGTCGACTTGACAGCGGCGGTGCTCTTAAGTATTTAATAAAGTGATAAAAACTAAAAAAAAATACTTTGCATCATGCAATTTCTTTCTTTTATTTGAGCATCTTTAACAATATGAAGCTTTGATAGTAATATACTTGTAAATGGCGTTGTACTAAACCACAGTGATACCGGAATCGTTGCCATCATTTATTGCAAACTGAATGACAAAACAAAACAAAATGAATGTAAGCACCTTTTCCTCGTTCTCCTCCTCCTAATTGGTAATACCCATTTTTAGAAGAGGCACTCAATATACGATTGTCATTTTCCGTGGAAATTGCACAAACTGTCGTTTCTATGACGCTGCTTACTTTAGAGGACTACGTATTAAAACTGTCACAACTCCATGAATTATCATCAGTAGCAACTTAAGAGGTATAGTTTTAGAAAATACTAATCGGTTTCAGCACCACGCTCGAACTTGCCGGACGGTTTTACTCTTAACAATATGATTTATGTGTTGGAATATACATATTTGGAAATACGTAGTATGAAATATGGAATATTTGGTTTCACGTTGATTTTGACACTCCGCTCATAATCATAACTACTACGCCGGCGATTGTTATTGTACTACAGCTACAAAAATTAGTAATCAGTTCATCTCCATATAGGGTCAGAAAAAGCCGGAAGTCTCCTTTTGGAAGCCAGTCTATTTGTTCATCAGCGTCCGCCTGAAGCAGCGGCAGCAGTGGAGGCGGATGTCTCCGCCTTCTGACGAGTGGTTAGGCCAGCCAACCACTTTTTCGTTTCCCTGCACGTCGGTCTATCACACATTGGACATGTCATGAGGAGTTGAGGATTCACGACTCGATTGCTCTTCAAATGCTCGTCCACAATATTCGCCAGAGATTTTATGAACAGAGGATGGTCATTAGGAGATTCTGCTCGTTTTATGTTCGCTCCCACCTATCCAGACAGGGAAGAAAATTGAAAAACATGAGTGTAAAAAACAGAAATTTCCATAAGCACCAGAAAAATGTCGTAAAGTCACATCTGGCATATGCGCATGTATATAGAGTTTGAAAAGTCGAAATGAGAAAGGTAAGCTTTTTACTTCACCTCTTTGCCTAAATCATGTGCATACTCAATGTCCATCTCATGAAGCGTTTCAATATGCTCATTAACGAAGGCAATCGGGACAAGAATAATGTTTTTCATGTGTTTCTTCGCTAGAGCCTTAATAGAGTCCTCTGTTTTCGGCTCGAGCCACGGAATAGGTCCAACTTTTGACTGCCAAACCAAGCGGTACGGGTTGCAAAATCCTAGTTTTTCCATGACCAACTGGACAGTGGCCCCGACTTCGGCGGGGTAAGGGTCACCCCGATTGACGGCCTTCATGGGTAACGAGTGAGCAGAGAAGAGGATGACTGTTCGTGCTCTCTCTTTGCCAGGTGGAAATTTTTGCAGTTGTTCCTGAATACGAAGCGCAATTGTTTCAACAAGAAGCCTGTCGGTACACCAGCGGTCGATTATGCTCCACTTCATGGTTGACTGGCTACAGAGCAGAGACGAATACAGAAAGAGTAAAAACAAATTTCATGACGTTACGCTAATATGACTTTCTTCGTAAAAAGGTGTAAAAGTCGAGGCTACATAACAGAGTAAAAAACTACTTACCGATTTTTGTAGAATTTGTGAAGAGCATGAATACTAGAGCCAGTGGTGGCACAACTGTACTGCGGATACTGAGAAAATGCCACTGCACGGTCCAAACCATCTCTGTTAAAAAATATGAAAATTGCATGCTAAAACTCCAAACAAGATGCAAAAAATTTGTAATGGTTGTATCTACCAACTCACTTTTCCATCGCAGCGAGCGAATCTTCTGTAAGTGGATTTGCGTACCGAAAGCCAACATACGGTTTGTGTGGAGCAGTCTGAGGCGACAGTTTATCCAATTCCTTACACATTAATTCACCTTGCAAATATTTAAAAAACAGTTGTGTCATACGTCACACCTGCTGCTACACAACTGAAATCATCATAATATCATTGTCATCAGCCACCTTGCTTAACAGTCCACTGGTAAATCGGCGAGCCTCCTCCAATCTCCGCATACTTTGCCTGAATCTTCGCCGTCCTCCTCGTCGCAATCCATTTCCCAACGCTCTCCTGAAACGGCAACTGCATGATGTCCTTGTCCTGGAAAAGTCGCAACAAAAATGACCCCACCTCCTCCTGATTCCGAGGTCCTCCCATGTTCAGCATGAGTATCCCTGTTCCCTTGTTTCGCCTCCATTGATGATTACTACTCAAAGGAAAGCTTGCCTGGCTCAATACACCACCCCATTTGGACCCAAATTCCACCACCTGACGTGTCACCAACATTTTCCCGGTCTTCCACATAAAATGACAAAATAAACAATTAGTAATCAGACTATTGCCAATTGAATATTACAATTTCCACTAATGACCCACATTCATCGAGTGTGTGAAATCATTTACAGGCCCTTTCCTCCTCGATAATCAAAAATCAAACCACTTCACAAACTCAACCAAGTTCTACTGTGACAAACTGATAACGATCCTGACTTCCAATTACCTTATCTCTTCGCTGATAACCAAAACTCCTGCCGTACTTCGGTGGATCCAGAAATTAACTCTGTTTTAATTTTCCTTTAAAAAACTTCGATTATTCGATAACATTAGGGTTCGAAGAGTGGTCCACTTCAGTAGTCCACATACACACCGGCGTGTGATGATGACATTTTGATTGCGGAACTCAAGTGGACCACTCTTCGAACCACATACACCGCCACGATGCACTACTGACACCGGCTCACACTGCTGACTCAATTTCGGCCTCTTTTCTATATAGTATCTGCAAACACAAGGAAAGTATAATATTCACCATCAAAAACTACCTAATTTCCCCATATGGCCCAATATTAGCATACTAATTCGCTTAAAATGAATAACCGAACTTTACCCACAAACAACTGATTCTCAGTTTCCAACCAGCGGTGAACATACAATAATACAATGTACTCTACAGTCCATGCACACATGTTTCTCTTACTCGACTTTGAATGTTCTCCGTCATCGTGTTCATAAAAAACTCTCTACCACCACCACCTACCTCTACCTACTAACAACTACGGGATGCTCCTACATTAAATTTTTTGCATGTCAATCAAAGTTCGCATATTATCATTACAATTGTTCGTCATTCTATTATTGTCGGTGCTGCTGATTTTTCATGACTTTCATATTATCAGCCTGGAAATCCAATTCAATTGGATTACACGAGGAAACAAGAGAGTCACAGTCCATGTGGTTTCTGTTGTTATTTGGATGGAGAGGAGCAGAGCGTAAAGTGTACATGAAAAACTCTTGTCTTTTATCAATTTTACATCAGTAGACCTTTTGTTTGCAACATAAAAACAGTATAAAACTGGAGAAGCTTAACCCTGAGTAACTAAAGTATCGGATAATTTTTTAGCTCAAAATAAATTACCATTTATTTCGCACCCTACTTGACCACTAGTTCTCTGTGTGTTTAATTTGGCTTGAGAATTTATAGAGTAGAATTCAAGTGACCTGTGGTAATTTTTTTGGTTAGCGAAATAGCTCCACAGACAAACAGGGACTGTCACAAGATTCTTTCTCTTATATCCAGCACTTATTTCTACACTTTGTTAGTTGGCAACAGGCGAATCTCCAATGGAAACGTCTGTACACGTCGCTTTAGAGTTTCGTATCACTTTCCAGAGAACCTGCTCATTAACCATTCTATCCTCTCACGTTAAAAAGAGACAGCGTATGTATCCAAGTTTTTTACTGAATGCTATATATTCTCAACGCATCGCATTCCCAAAGAGTAGCTCTCATCTTCATTATCTCTCATCTCAGTCACCATTTATCCAGATCTCATGTCCCTTTAAAATTTCCACTTTCCATTTATATCCACTATTGCCGTAGCAGGAACAGCCACTTTCTTTCGAATAGTCTTTCCGCTGTCCCTCATCAGTGAAGGAGAGTACAGGAAATGTTTACCACAAATGAGAAAAGGAGTCTCTCCTCTCCGTTTGATGCAAAGATGACCACCCTCCCCAACAAAATGATAACCTTTTAAACTTTTCAGAGGCTCAGTTTTAAGGATAACCATTGCCAAACTTATCCTTGAGCTTCTCCACTTTGTTGGTGCATGTATTCCCGCAGCTATTTACACATCTCCAACATTTGAGGATGCAATCCAGTGACAAACATGCATCAATATTTTTTTTTGTCTCCTTGCGAGATTCTCATTGTGAAGCGATTAAACGAGCTTCGTGTATTTTTTACATGGCAGTTGAAAAAGTAAGAAAAAGAGTCCGATTGGAAAAGTACGCACCACAAACTTCTTAAAGCACACAAGGGCAAAGAAGAATTCCGTAGTTTTGTTCAAGTTACACAATCATATTTCAGTAGACGAAAGAGAAAGAAAAAAAAGTTTTTTTAAACATCACGATGATGATGACACAACATACAAACTACACCTCTCTTTAAACGAGACGATATATTGTGCAGACATCGAAATGTATTTAAAAGCAGAGATCATGAAATCAAAGGGAGAAACTACTGTGTAAAAAAAATCCATTTTTCGTTCCTCTCTTGAATACTCACATTATATTAGTAGGGAGTTGTAGTAAAAAGTGAGTTTTTTTTTCGACTCCACTCAAAAAGTGTGAGTTTCTCTGGATTGAGGATATGTATAAAAGAGTTAGTGCTTTGATATACTGCCAAAAACATTGAGGGAAACCACACATTACAATATTGATGATGATATGAGATGCTGCTCTACGACAAACCATGTATCGTGTGCGTGTGAGCACCATAATATATTTTCTCTGATGAACCTGTTCTCCTCCGTTTTAGCATGTGCGTATACGTGAGGTGGTGTGGAGGAGCACATGTAACAGTCTAAATAATAGACGCGTATATTTGATGAGTTGTGCGAGTGGCTGCTTACTTACTACTCACTTAATTGAACAGAGGTCTTCTTGTTTTCTTCAATATATAACACGGTATCTTCCCTATAAAGCTGCGAGGTCTAATCAACTTTATTGTCTGTCTGAGCATTTGTTGACTGTCGCTCCATGTTTGCAATTGTAATTTCTAAACTGAACTTCCATGATGTGACATTTTCATACTAATATGCACAAAGGCGTTTTTAAAGTAAGTAATGTCACTTGTTTGACGGTATCTTGTATGCAAATCAATTATTTTTGGAAAAAACGACACGACTAGATAGACTGGGTCATCGAAATTTTGGTCACCGATACTAGGAAAAAAACTCGAGTTGTTCCGGTTCAAAAAGGCTGCCTTCCTCATCATTCGCAGAGAGTTACAGCAAATTGTTGAAAAGGGGTTCCTTAACACTCCTAAGACCGCTTCCAAGACCACCGGAATCAGCGACTTGCGGAGATGATTGATCGTGTAGTTAAAGGGGATGGTAGTTTAGTCGTACGAAAAATGGTTGATAATATCCGGACAAGTGCTACATACGTATATATAGTTATATATTTTGTTGTTGGCTTGACATTGTTGCGTAGCAGCAGCTGGATTCCTTAACTGATCACAATAGATTAAAAGAAAAATTGGTGGAAGCGATTTGGGCGAATCATTTACGTAAATACACTCTAAGAAAGCTTAAAGCTTCTCATAAAATTAATTATTAAAAGAGATAAAAATTGACATGCTCGATCTAAACAAAGAGTTTCCCGGATGCATTTTGTGCTAGGCACCCCCACCCGGCGGGCCTCCTAGTACTGTCGATATGATGATATACCAACAAAGCTACCAACAACGGAGCATGTATGTACACTATCGCAGGGAATCCTTCGTTTTTTTTCTTTCTCCTGTGTCCTATTCCATACTCCCAATCTTGGCAATATACTAACTTCCACACTTACACTGGCTACAAACTTATATTCAAGTTCTCTTGCATTTTACTTGGATTTCACATTTGAGACAGGACAACTTCACCTTCTCTCTCGCAGTGTTACTTTTTCGTGCTCGTCTACACAGAACTGAATGTAGTTAACTTACTACATCTCACAAGTTTCCCTGTGGATATATCGTAATATCGTCTGTGTGGAAAACGTAAGTTTTGTGTGCAACATCCAACATCTCCTCACATTTAGTCAAGTGGTACTAATAAAAAAGAATAACTCTTTTACATACACTTTTCTGTGAGAGGAGTACAAAAGTACGTTTTCTTCGTCGTCTTCTCTCTCGTTGTATAAGCAAAAAAAAAGTAAAAAATAATAATAATATGTGTAAAAAGAGAAGACGATCATCATCATCATCATCACTCTGTTCAACCTCATCATCGTTGTCGTCATGATAGTCAAATGGTTAGTGGAAGTGAGTGAGTTCACCAAGAGAAGAAAAGAGCGATAAAGACAAGTTAACGTTAACTTTGGAGATGTGATCAATACACAGGATGTCGCGATCATGATACATTTCGGTTAGACAATTTTGAGAAGAAAAGGACAAGTAAGTCAGGAAATTTCTGGAGAAACACGGTATTTTTATTTGGAGGGCGTCTGGCTCACGGTTTTAGTGGTAGATTAGTTGAGGCGAGTTTTTTAATAGGTAATTCCAATTTGCGAGGTCATTTTCGAAGGGTTCATCGCAGGTCAGGCGGAAGTTGAGGGTTACAAGTTGAGCTCGTGGCATTGGCACTGTTTTGAGGGGATTGTGTCGGAGGGATTGTATTGAATTAGAAGTTTGCTGTTTTTGGTGAAGCCGACACTCCCGGAACTCCATTCTTGTGAATTGTGTGAGTTTTATGGACAATTCATAATTAGCCATTAAAATTAAAAATGGGATGTGAGGACAATGGGGTGAGCAGGCGTTCTCCTGTGAGGCTCTGAAGGTTAGGTAATCATTGAGGAGGATTGGTGATTGACAATTGTGAATTGAGCTATTGAGAGAGAAGAGCTGAGCTGAGGTTTTATTGGAGTTTTCCGTTTAATGTTGGTTGTTAGTGGGTGATTGTGTAAATAACAAATGAAGATATAAAGTGGAATTCTTCGCGCTCCGTAGTTGGGGCTTGTATTTATGTAGTTATTATTATTAGCGTTTTCTGCAATGGTCGTTAGGGGTTTTATCTGGCGATTAGTTGATTACATTTAGTTAGGCCACAGACTACACATGGGATGTGGAGAGATTAAAAGCTAAATTCTCGGACAAGGTAGTTGTTCCGTTTTGAAAGATTTGTAATCCTGTTTTCTCTTCTGGTTTGGCAGATATTGAGAAATATTTAAACAATTAATGATCTGACGTAAGCGAGAAGATTGAGGAACACTGGAATTATTTTGCGGGTCACAACAATACCTGGGATGCGGTGATGTACGGACACATAACGAATCCTGGTGTACTTGCCTCACCAGTTCAAACGGAGGTGAGTTATCAGTTTAATAAGACTGAGGGTGGTATCTACTCGAAGGGAAAGGAGTCTGGTTCTAATGGCCTGGTTTGGTTCTTGCTTTTAGCCGGAAGATTTGTCGCCCCATCCATCATCGGCGACGTCTTCCCGTTCCTCGTCAGTTGGACCTGGTGCAGGGCCGTTGATGGTGAACACTAATAAACTGCTGTGGTTTTGTGATATTGTGTTGAAACATGTGAATTACCCTCATGCCTTTCTTGAGCCTTGTGGAGATGAGGTGAGTCAGACTGGAGAGTACGACGATACGTTTTCGTCGGAGTTGGCATTGTATCTTTTTCGACTCGTTTACAGTGTTATCTTTTTGATTTCAGAATGAATCCTCGGAGGATACGAAAAGTCATCTAACCAAGAATGAAAGAGCAACGGGAAGTCCACTGAATAGTGTGGGAGAGTCAGCTCGGGAAAGTACCCGATCCAGTACAACTAGCACTGAGTCAGTGCTTGCGGAACTTGATGCAGAAGACAGTAAGTAGAGGAAAACGTGTAGAATTTAAAGCTACTTGATAACTACTGTTGTAAATTGCACGGATGTGTACATTTTTATCACTTGTTTTTAGGTGAAAAGGCAGCTTACGAGAGTGTGTCATGCTGGTGTGGCAAGCCATACGCGGGTCGGCCAATGATCGAGTGTGAGAGTTGTTTCGTATGGTTTCATCTAAGTTGTGAGAAAGTTCATCGGAATAACATCCCGGATGACTTTCACTGCAGTCGATGCAGAGAGAAGTGGCGGCGCAAGGGTAGACCACATCCGAAAGAAGGTTCTTCTCGAAAGAACGGCTCGAAAAAGAGGAAGGCTCCATCATCCGCCACCTCAAGCCGAGTTCCCACCTTGGACTCTCCTGGCCGAAGTCCGCCTTCCCATCTTGGCAATTTCATCTCGTCGCCTGCATCACCTCTTCGGTCTGAGGAGCTGAAGTCTTCGGGAGGGAGGAGCTCAAGTCCGACTGGGATCATGCATGAATTACTGTCTTCTACACCTCCGGTCCTAACACGGGCAGTGACTCCACCAAATCTAGGCTCGTCCAACCACGTCGGGAATAAGCACGCGATAAAGAGTGCAGAGCGCCGGAGCAGCGTCGGCTCACCGTCACACTCACGGCCAAAGAAGTCGAGGAGTCTTGGAAGCGGGGAAGAGGGGAGGGGCAAGAGCGAAGGGGGTGCTACCTATCAGCGTTCCAATTTTGCTTCCACTACTACTAACGGCTCAATGTCAACCTATGTTCTCACTTCAGTTGGTCTCAATGGTGATGCTTCCAGCAGGGGTGTTGATCATGTGCCTAGTTGCCCGCCTCCGATGTTGCCTTATAATCCACCTCGTAGTGATCATATTGGAGTTGTTGCCGCAGTGCCGTCAACTCGCAATGAGCGGGTGTTTGGTGACCTTGCTGTTTCTTCGCCACTCAAGTCGTTCACAACGTTGGCACATCATGTGACCGCGTTGCCTGTGGTCGGACCGAGCGAAGGTGTGATCTTATCACCGGAACGAAGCCCTCCCGCAATAAGCTTACTACGAGACCATCATCACCCGGCATCACTACAGTATCAGGGGGAGTCCTTCAAATACCATCTTGATAATAGCACACATTCACCCTCGCCGTACATGGTAGGAGCATCCAATCATTATCGCCAGGGATCCTAAGGAAGCTCCTTCGTTGTTGTTCTCACCAAGCCTTAGTCAATCAACAGTGTGTCGAGTTGGAGGTGACTTCCGAGAGGAATTGCAGCCGAACTGGAGTACTATTTTTGGTGTACAGAGAGAAAGCTTTCATTTTTACAAGGTAGAAGTGAAGAACATTACTATGTTATACAGAGTGTACCTCATTCCTGCTTTACCAATGCGTGGTTTTTCGAGTGAGCCAGAGTGAAGGTTTTTTTGTACTCCACTCTGTGAGAGTTTGCTCATCTGAGAAACCGAAATCTTTCTTTATCCTTTATGAACCACACTCAGAGACTCAGATATATCTTCACAGATCTTTAAAATACAGAGTGAATTTTTGTAGTTAATTTTTTTAGAATGTTTACCGTGTGAATTACAAGTAAGGGAAAAAGCAGTCCAAACACAGAAGACGAACTTTCTCGGGTGACACAATTTAGTGTGTACATATAAACAATGTAATGTAGATGTAACATGCTACTACGGCAGAACAACAAATTATGTTACGTAATCTTAATATTAAACTATACTTACAATTAGATTGAGTAGTCTGATATGTAGATGCATACCTCTTACTTCATCCTGTCCACGTTAATAGCCTTATTTTTAATACTAGTGGAGTTATTTCGTGTATCGAATTGAATACATGTAGGTTCTGTCAAAAAATGAAAATCCTTACATACTATCTCTTGCGGAGGGTCTAAACTATTATTAGATTTAACCAAGCAGGTATCAACAAGTCGTCCAAGTTTAGTCAAAAGTCAGTTAATTATTGTGTCTCTGATTCCGTTGTTATTAACTCTTTAGTATGATGATAATGCGCTAAGGTTTTTGTTTGCTTTTCCTGTTGTCTCCCTTTCACATGCTGTTCTTCTTCTTTTGCGTGTTTAATTTTCAATGTTCACTTGTGATGCAATAAATAAATGCAAGAGTACAGAATCCGGTAATGCGTTTCATCATCATGTTAGTGTAGTAATAAAGCAAAAAGAGCAAGACAATGGGTATATTTGAATGGTGTTTAGAAATGTGGGTCGCACTGTAAAATTAATGTGTTATATATACAAATATATAATGTATCGTCCTCTAGTAGTAGTCCATGTAGTACAATGATATTTTATTGTTGGAAGTTGAAACACAACTCACCTTAATCATGTTCAGAGAGAGAGAGAGAGAGAGACAGAGAGCAGCAATGGATGGAATGGGGATATTTGGAAATGATGATGAAGCTCTAGTTTTGTATGGGTGACCTTTTTCAATTGCAAGTGACGACTCGTGATGTACTGGACAAAGTGTTAGTTGGCTACATTTGGATAGTGATTTATTTACGAACGCACTTGATTTCAACAAGAAAACGAAAAAGTTGGGCTATATACATATACATACCGGATATATGTATATGTGACACGCTTGATTCTTTCTGTATTTAAAGTACACGACTTGATTTCCTTCCTTTACCTGTTTCATCTCTTTGTCTTCTCCCTTTCTTTCATTCGTACCGAATACTACAGAGCGGGATTAATATCTATATATATTTAGTCGTCAACAAATTCGTATACTTATGCGTGCACGCCACAGAGTTATATATGAGTAGTAATTATTAAAAGTGTTTACTCGGAAAAGGATTATAGTGACGATGATCATGATTCAAACAATTTACTTGTTGTTAGCAGTTTTGTTCTAAACAGAATAGTGATATCTTGTCTTGTGTGTGGACATTCAATATTTCTATTTAGAAGAGCTATGCCGGTCAATATATATACACACCTATATGCAGTTCCGTTTTACACGTGAATTATATTAATAAAATAAAATTTGTAGAAAAAAGTACAGCACAAAGCTCAGGCGATTTTACGTAGGAAAAACGAGCTGGACTATTCTCAGCTTGGAAGAAACATATAAAAAATATATTTTACAATAAGATATATGGTACAAGAGATGGAAATTATTTCTGAAAAGAGATATTACTGTAAACAACATATATGCTTCTGTTTTGGTGATTGCACATCATCTTTCGTATATATGAACGCCGACACATGCTGTACACGATACACACCAAATGATGATAGTAATGTATATTATGTTATGGCTGGAGAAAGTTGCTTCAGAATTTTTAAGACGTTATCAAGATGATTGTTATGTATTGCAAGGAAATTAGGAGATAAATAAATATATATATACAGCTTGGCGTAAAGTGAATTGAGAGGACGGAAACGAATGTCTTATTAGCCATGTTTTGGCTCACTCAAAAAACTGCTAATTATTTTTCATGAAATCAAACCCCTTCAGCGGCATAACGTGGGCATTACTTTAACAGAGGATCGGTATACAAAGAAGGGGAAACTTTTAAAATCGTATGCAAATCAGGAGCAAATAATTTATAGAATGCGCGCAATTGGGAAAGAGAGGAACGTTCTTTGTGAAAGGCTTTTTGTAGCGTCTCCCTTTGTAACAGGTTTGCTGCCATCCTAAGCCAACATGAATGGTCTTGAAGACCTGCTTAGCTTCAAGAGTGGCTTGCCGCGTTTCCTCGTGACACTACTGGTAGATGTGTGACGAATCAAGATGTGCACTGTACAGATGAATACATGGTTGGTGAATGACTGAGATAACAACGGCGTCTCTAAAAGACAAAGACAGGTTAAACAACTAAACACCATACACGTGTTTATGAGAAAGCGTGTATTATTTACAACCTAAAAATTGGAGATGACTGTTAATTAACTATTACAATACTTCATTCTTGAAAGACTGTCAAAAACTTTGTCAAATCACTTTGACGCCCTGACGAATGCGATCAATTAAGTTTAAGAACCTTTGGTAAATCCAGAATTTAGGAATCAACTGTACACCGTTTAAATCAGTAGCAAAATTGTGAATAGCTTATTGCACATGAGCAACTCCATTGACTGTGAGAGTTCACAAATGTGGAATTCGAGGACAGTTGGAATAAATAAAACGTTGATTTCTAAGTTAAAAATGTGTAGGTATTTGTAAGGAGGAATGTGGCTTTATAAAATTTATATTTTATATTAATTTATAAAAATCTGCCATTTGTAGGATTGGTGGATGGCGCTGTAGTTCAAAGATTAGTCGACAAGGCAAAAATGTTAGCTCACGTATGAATTGACAATTGGATTTTCCGGCGCTCCTCATTTTGTGCAAATCAATATTTCCGTTTGTTTTGTACTTTATCGCCGGAAATCCCAATAAAATAATTGCACCAAGATGTTAGCCAATTCTGAAAAATGAATCGCAATTTCGACCTTTTGTCTGCATGATTTTGAAGAGTTAGAATTTTTTTGGTAGTGGCAGGCTCTTGAAGCAAATGTCGTATCGAAATCAAATGCATACCAGTAGGCCGTGAATGATGTTAATCCCAATGGCTGAACCTTGTGGAAAGTGTTCAAGGGATGGAAATTTTAAACTACATAAATCGACCTTCCGGAACAATATTACAACAGATGGCACATGAAAGTAAGCCTCCGAAATTAGTATTAACTGAAATTTTCCTGAAACCCTGGATGCCATCTCGACTCTCCACCATCGCTGTTTAGGTCCTGGTAAAATACGGAAATAGTTTTCGAGTGAGCAACCACAACACGATTCTTACTTTTGTTAATCTCTCTCTGTACTACTGGTCAATTGTTCCGAAACTATTCGATGAAGTGGTAGAATTAATATTGACATAGAAATAACAATATGGACATTGATCTCTTGTTCTGGTCAACAGCCATTCATTATATAAACATTGTGAAACTTTATTCGTATTTAATTGAATATTTTTAAAGCTACAATATTGTACATTTGCGTAAACGGACATGTAACTTAACCTATACGTAAAGCCTACAGGATGTGATTAGCTATATAGAGCAACAATCATTTAACAAAACTCAATTGAAAAGTCTGTAGACTCGTAAGTGGCAGTATAATATTTAGTATGTAGTCTGCTTTCTTCATTCATCTATGTCAGTAATGACTGTATAACAACTTCTAGAAAAAACAAGATGAGCCCATTTTGGCAAAGAATGACTGTTCAGCATTCAAGTTTAGGCTTTCTCTCTCTGCAATCTCATGCAAAAATTTTCGCCTCACTCTCTGTTCCTCGAGGTTTCCAACCAGTTTCCATACAAAGTTTGGATTACAAAAGTTCTTCCAAGCCTTCATTCAAGCACGACAATGAAATTAATTTCTGTATTCATATATTTTTAAGGAATCGCGAGAGAGTCGTTTGTTGAAAGCTCATGATCAGTTCCGTTGAAAACAATTTTCAAGACGATTGATACACACGAAAAAAGTGTACATGTTCAGCCTCTCTCTGAGAATATGAGTTGGACCATGAGGTTTCCATTGCATTGATCCGGTATGATAAGTCTTTCTCCATCTTTTTCCGACTCGAATGATAATCCAACAAAAATGATTTTTTTAGTCCATTGGGTTGCATTCTTTTGAATTGAGTGAACACATTATTGCTCGCATTTCTGTATGCGTAAGAGCAAATTAAAGCTTTAGTAAGAAGTATTACACGACAACATAATGGCTACAGATGGATACAAATCTATCTCTGTTGCCACATCCTTCCGAAACCTCGTTGTAAAATCTGAGCTTTCCGAAGATGCATCTTAAACTCATCATCGTTGTGAAATCGTTAGAACACATATTTTTTTACTGCTTAAACACTATTTAACTTAGAAGATAATAATATCGTTGTCTGAACACCGCAACGAACCGCATCGCAGTTGAACAATTGCTTGACTCCAACGACTAACCATATAGGCATATATGTATTTATATTTGTATATTTAAATTCTGACAAAAATGTCGTGTGTTGTGTCACACTCAACTTATACACTGTACAAAAAATAATTGTTATCAGATCAGGTAAACCAGTACAAAAGAAAAAGAACATTTAAAACACAAGTCAAATATTTCCGTGTATTACTATTACACAATGTATTTACAAACAATAACTGTTCCTCAGAAATTCTCCAAAATTCACAAGTTTTAATTACCTTACAGTTATTTAAATCATGAAGTGAATTGTGCGCAAGTTTAGTCTATATAGTATATTTAAGTGTAGCAACTACTGCACAGGCAAGAATCCATCTCAAATTTTGTTCGAAATTCATGAAAGTGAATTTTTTGTAACAAGTAAAAAACTATAAGTCCTTTATATGAACCGAGTAGAGACGGCAGTATATTTTTTTGAAGAGAAACAGAGAGAAAAGTCAATTTTTTTTGCAAAACTTTCCAGCTTAGAGCCTAACGGATAATAGCTACTGAATATACATACATCGTAGATATATACAATACTGCGTAATACTAGATAAAAATGAATTTAAAGTATTATTTAGTAATAATAATAAGGAAGCCGACGTCATCCTCTTGTTTCTGTCGATCGCATTCTAATTAGTGAGATATCTGGTCCAAGACGTGGTCTGACCTAGTCTTTCTCTTTTTCTCGGACATCGACCCACCAAATGAATGTAGGAGCCGTATGCGCACTCTGGAACTTCACAACGTCCTGACTGAATACACCTACAGAAGATATTTTTTAAAATTCACATGTTATTACAAGCTCTCACGACACTCTTACAAAATACAAACCCAATTTGAACTTTTGTACCATTTGTCCTGAACAACAAAGAAATCCCTTCCCCTCTTCAACCTCAAGCAATCCTTCTCCTTGTCGAAGCAGTCACAGGAGCAGGAGCCGTCCGATAAGGTCCTCTCCGTAAAGGATGACGGACATTTACACCTGAGCCCCCAAGAACAAAAGTGAAAATCATTTATTTCCAATTTTCCTCATTCCGCTCAGCACGAGACTCAGTTCGAGTTCGACTCGAATATCTTAAGCTACAGTAATAGACAAATCTCACAGTGAGTTTTTAGTGTTGCTCTGCGGTTGTCCTTGGTTAACTGAGTAGGCGTGATGATTGGAGGTGGTCGGGGGGTACAGGGAAGAATAGGCGTTCACAGGTGACAACGAGTTTCCTCCAGGGAAGGCATACGGATCAGAGAACGTTGCCGAGGGAAGGGATGCTGGCAACGCGGCAGTGTCTCGGGGCATGATTTCATCCATCTTGTCACGACATTCGCATTCCGTGTGATTGTAAAACACGAGGCGCTCCACCATCGGTCCTCGCGACTGATCTAGGGTGATCGTCTAGAAGAAAGAAAGGGAATTTTTCAAGAGCATAATATCATCGTCAGCAGTTCATTCCGCACGTTGCAAGCATTGCGAAGAAACAATGGGCCATTATTGAGGTGATTCAGGGAGTCATGATAATATACATATACCAGGCTTGTTTATTTTTCAGAGCTCAGAAAAAGTCGTGTGCCATTAAATCGCGTATATTAGAAATCAATTCGCTCCACAAATCACAGACTAAACAGCAGTACATCAAAAACAAAGAGCTATGAAAAGTTCATGTTGATAACAAACAAGTAGTAAAAATCGTCGACACTTTTGTTGTCAGTTTGTCGTTAGTCATAGGAAAAGATGAGTTTACCAAGTTCGCATGCAAAACATATATTGCAACAGTGAAAAAAAAAACTCAGAGATGGTTGATTTATTAGTATTTTGAGTAAGGGCGATTCGGTTCATACACTCACATAGAAAGCCAGCTCGACTCGTTGGGTGGTTTTCGGTGAGCACGTGAGGACGTCATGTTTGCAACAGCCCGTGTCATCCGAGCACTGGTGGAGGATGGTGCAGTGAGGAACGTACGTCTTCCCGGGGTGAGGATAAAAGTCCTGAACACGAACCAGTCTCGGCTTTGGAATGCGGCAACCACCCTCCCTCGTCACCTTCACTGCGTGACGCACCGCTTCGGAAATTGCCGTCTCTGTCAAATCATCAACACTATCGTCATTATCATCGCATTGTCATCATCTATGAACCGATTACATTCGCTATAGTCAAATTTTAAATGTTCGAAAACAATGCATGAAGAAAGCTATCGCTACATGCAACAAATCGATAACTTGTAAGTTTGGAGCACGGTTGTTTGCTACATTTTTAAAATAATATATTACTGCAATATCAAATCTTGAAAACCAGTGTCGTTTTACACATGCCTACATACATTAAAGCTGAAAGGGCTGCGAAACGGTTTGGAATTGGTGCTCAACAAAGCGGAACACCTACTTTCAGCCTATATTAGATTGCCAAAGATGTTGACACTTTTTGTGACAAAGTGCGGGTGTGCAGAACGCGCATTTTTGCAAACGGTTTTGTTGAGTGGCAATAATTTATCGGGTTTCTCTGACGAAAGCACCACCACCGTTCCATAACCAAGGTTTGCTGTCGGTGAAATTTGAGATCGCTGAGAACACGTGAAGTCTACTTAGCCAAGTTACTCAATATATATAGTTTTATGCATGCGTTATGTACAAGTAGAAACTACGAGACATTTTTACACTTGTGTAGGTTACGTAGATTCTCAACAACAATCACCACAAGAAGCCGAAAAATCTGGGCGGATTCGCTGTTTTTCTCTTCGTTCTATCTGGTTTCGTTGGAAACTCTCGGAAGTACGGCGAATCAAGTGGGTATACGATGATAAATGAGCGGGTGCACTTGGAGTGGCTTTTCAAAAGACATGTTATTTAGGGCAAGACACAAGGATATTATGCAATGTGAAGGGAAAGAGTCTTGGAAAATCTTTACGAAATGCAGTAGCATCAAAGAGAGAGAGAGAACTTTGCTTCCTTCTCTCAGAAATAAATCATCGGCTGCTTTGAGACACGCGTTTCTGATAAGATCAAGTTTTCGGAAAATCTTATACCATCCACCTATCATATTTATAGAAATCGGAGACTTTTACAATATCAATATTTTAATATACATCCCAAGCTTAAGTCATAATCGTCTGATTCGTACGTGTGAAGCGAGTTGTAATTTCGATGTGCGAACAATAAATCCAGTCCACCTTTATAGCAGATTTTTTTTTCCTTGTCGGAGCAACTCATGTTGTGAATTGAGATAATCTCTGATTATATCCCTTGCTGGTGATGCTCCAAACGATTAAAATAGTGCTGAGAAATGTGTGTAGAAATCTGATGTATTTGTTTCAAATCATAAATTTTCCTACGCAAGCTTTTCTATTACGTTTAATATTAATCATTTTATATCTGTTGCACATCCTATTTCAAGGATTTCAGTGAATGTAGCCACCTATCTATTGTAAAGCAACACAGTTCAAAGATGATGAAAAGACACTTTTTATAGCAGCCAAAGCCGATCGTAAATACAGTTCTCGTTCAATGCCATCATTGGGAAAGTGCGAGTTCTCGTCACAGCTCCATTTCCACTTCATTATGCATCCCTTATCAATTACAAGAGGAGTAAGCCTGGGAAAAGGCGTTGCTCCACAATTTTTTTTGCCCGCTGAGAAAACTAAACCATGTACATACGTTGATGTCCACGACAAGACACGTGGAAAAATAGTGATCTCATCCCGTTCTAATGGAAGGGCTACGAAATCGGAATGTGATGCTGATGAGATGAGAAGCTCTCGTCTTGTCTCTCTCCGGGTAACAAGAGTTCATTAAAAGAAATGTATTTGGCAAAAGAGTGAACTCCTTTTCAAGTGCTTTGCATAATATGCACAACGAACCTATTTCCGACGGCTATGGCTATTCACTGAAAATTATTCTAACTTTGCTCTCACGTCTTTTCACACCATTAATGTATCCCGCCGTTTCATACGGAGCAGGTCTGCATGCACAACAATACAATGGAAACACTCAAATGAACTTTTTTTTGGACTAGAAGTCTTGTCCAGAAGAGAATCACGGCATTTGTGAAAATCTTGTATATTGTATGCGTAATGACAAGAGCATAACGCCATTAGGTACATACAGATTTGTGAGAAGCAGTGGAAGGAGAACACTTTCATTTTTTTTCTCGATATACCATAACCATTCAGTTTTTACTATTATTATTATTATTATCACCGAGACAACACGGCCTCCCAATTGTACACTTACTCCTTCTATATATGTAGGTAAGTATTTCATTCCTACTAAAATGAATATTGATGTCGTCAGAGTCCTTTTTCAGGAGTCATTTACACGCACACTTGACAAGGAGAAATGAGAAAGAAGTGTGTTATTCTTTAATCATTTTTGAGTCCTCTGAAGTACTCCCTCGTCTAGTGTGCTATACAATGCTAAATGAATTGTCACTCTGCACAAACAGCTTTAGTACTCTCCTCCGTTAAAAATTGTACAAAAGGCATGACATTACATGATTACCAAGTGAGCCATGTGTGACCACATCGTTATTCCTTTGAGAGAGCATTTAAATGAGAAAAGGTAAACAGAATCGTAGAAAAAGACACACATTAGAAATTCGTCACAGTCATAATGAAAAGAATACTACCAAACACAACACGGAGCTACTACTGGACGTAAATGCAAATATGCAATGTGAATTGAGAAAAGGCTGACAAGTGAAGAGACAATGAGACCTTTTCAGACTTGAGTAACACCGAATCAGTGGTTAACTGCTCTCTAACTATAACCTGAGGAATGATAATCATTGTAACGACTGATTACGTTTATAGTATTGCTTTTCCTTTAGGATCAACAACGGTAAACATTGGCAGAAAAAATATTTTTCAAGATTCTTTCTTTTCTATATCCAAACTACATGCCAAGCTCACAAAAGATGCATGTATAACATCGTCCGTCATGATGACACATGTCGAGGAGTGAAAACGTGACATTTGCATACAAACCAGGGTTGTGAACATAAATTTTCATATGACCAATTTGACAGTGAGCAACAATGGAGTGGCAGCGGTAACCCAAAGAACGAGCAAGAATCTTGGGAAAATATAACAAGCATGTACAACAGGAATGACACAATGAAGCTTATCTTTTGTTCACTCATATTGTTCTTCTATCTCGTCTCCGTCTTGGACCTAGCTATTCGCCAATGATAAGAAATGAGTGTAATATCATACATTTACAATGTATGCTTTTATGCTTGCAAAAAAAAAAGATTACAGTCGTCATCCCATTAAAATTATGTATGCTTACATCTAACAAAATCGTATTTCACTTCGACATCTGAACAAACACACGTAAAATCATGATGGCAAGTTGAAGCGATGACGACTAAATGTTTACCCATGCCAATGTGTGTACGTCCCGGTGCACACTTAGACCACGCATCATCAGTCGTAGGATAATAATATGTGTGTGCAATTCGTCATTTGCAATATAATTGACATGATTAGTTACAGTTATCTTTTTGAGGTAGCGTGTCTAAAAATAAAAGATTTCTCATGGCTCGTTGGGTGAGTGTGCGATTTTAAAGCTGAGTCAAACGCATTGAGCATCTTTTAGAGTAAAGACGCTCAGACCTTTGTTCCTCCACTACGACTGACAATGGGCAATAATAAAAATGTTAGAATGCAAATGAAATGTTGTTTTGACATGAGCAAATGAATCAAAGGAGATATGAGGACTATTTGTAAAGGCAACCTGGGGTTTGAGGTTGGGCCCGACTATTCCCTTGACTCCCGTGGTACGACGACGACCCTGATCCTCCTGACGTTGTTGAGACTTGCTGAGGACTTGAGGCTGCGTGATGGTAGTTTTGACCGTGATGGTGGTGATGATGATGTGGCTGCTGTCCATTAGTGTTCCCGTATCTCTGAACTGGTTGTCTCACAAAGGACGAGCCACCACTGGGGCCACTCGAGCCACCTCCGCTGGGCTTGTAGTTGTTTGAAGAGCTCAGCCCGAGAGCCATTTGACGCCGGTACTGCTCCAGCCCTTGACGAGTCCCGAGTGTGTTCCACTTGTACTGCGAGTATGACATTGGGGGCTGAGGTGGAGGCGGCGGGGGAGTTGTGGTGGTTGTGGTAGTCGTTGTAGTGGTCGTCGTTTGTTGCTGAGCTTTCCGCTGAGCGAGATACCGGGACCGGTAGTTGTACGCCTGGAATCAACAAATTATTTAAAACGGTTAACAACGTGCAAACCTATATGATGCCAACAAAAGGCTTTCTACAAGCATTTCATTACGTAATCCGGTAAAATCACGTTTATTACGCCACCTTAAGCATATTTGTATGCTATACGCATACCGCTGTATCAAGTAGCTTTCATATTTGTCAATGAAGTCCAGAAACACAGAGAGTGGACTTTACACAGAAAACAATTGAAATGCAGTACGAGTGCCATAACAAAACAACAATGCACTCATTCAAAACACATACGCTGCTGAAGATTACTTGAAAAGATGCTCTTAAACAATGTCCCTTTGTTGTACACACGGCTCTCCACTTTCATTCATAATAAAAACACAAAACGCTTTTAGGCGGAGGAACCTTACGATAGTTTCCATATAGCCACAATGAGTCAGCGTAATTACTGGTCAAGTACGTGCCTAACAATGTGCACCGGTGACGACTACGATGCAAGCCGATCGCATGCATAAAAGCGATCCACTCTCTACGACCGTTGTGCTTTCCTCTCTGACAAAAAGTTTTATTAGGTATGCAATTACACGGTTTTTGGAGAAGGAAATATATGAAGTTTTCAAAGGAACATACGGGGAGACGGAAAAGCCCCAAAGGGACAGACGGAAAGGTGTGGAAAGGAGAACTCAGTGGGCAATCATGAATCGATGGTATTTTTTGATGAATTCTCACGATTGTACATAAGTAATACACATTTGTCGACGGCAAATCCCGGCCCTTCACCCACGGCATGCATAATTTTTATACAGATATATTTTGAGAATGACTCGTCAAAACTATCCGGGGAGACTTATTCTTATCATGATCATCGCCACGACACAACTTGATGATGTAATCGTACACATCATGAAACTGAGCTGTCGCGGCTTTAAGCCATAGTTAAGTGTTAAATGAAGTATGTTATCTGCGCAAGTTGATCTCAGGAACGCCGCTCCGCCGAAGCGTACTTTGCCCTGGAGAACGGCACAAATTGCCCCCCTCCCCTGTTTAATTTCTGAGAAGCATAACGCCGAAAAGGATTAAATATTAGAATTTATTATTTCATTTAGTATCTTGAGTTAATTTTTATGAATTGTTCGTCCCCTTTAACTTTAGGCCGTCAGTGCCAGCTAATTGAGCCAAGTCTACGGGTAAATTAAATCTGCAATAAAGGGGTATTATTATTATTAGTTTTTGACGAAGAGCGTTGATTTAATTGAGAAATATGTTTAGATTTTTAACCATATAAAGTTGATGTCGCATCGGTTGAGGCGAGTGCGGCGATTTTGTAAAGGAAGGAGAATTTAGAGGCTTATAATTTTGCAAATGCTTCTAAATTCGAAAACCAACCGCCAGACTGAAGCTGTCTTTAATGTATTAATTAATTAAACAGTGGAAAAAATTGGAAAGAGCGCAAAAAAAGTGAAAGCTCAGCAATTATTTATCCCCACGGTTAGAGTCGGAAGGAAAATGCGACTTTATGTTTATGCATCATTGCAATCACTAGGAATCGAACTCGCGTCATAGGGACTGGAACTAGTGAACTAGGCCATTTTGCCCTCGGCAAGAGTTGTTGCAAATTTACCAAGATTTACCTCAGCTCCATGAATGATGAAGGAGTAAAAAAACGAAAAAACCGAACCGGGATGTGCATGCTATTGTTGTGGTATATGTTGTGGGATCTTCTGTGCAGCAGATATCTATTGCTGAGGTTGCAGGTGGAAGGTTACGAAGGTGCTAGCAGCACCTCACCGATTTGAATCGATTAGCAGCACCTCGTTGGTTGAAAAGAGTTTCTGTTGATGTTTTTTTGGCTCGCGTGTGCTGACTTTGGTCTTTTCAAAGGAGTTCGCCGTCATAAAGGACCTTCCGATGTGGGTACGCATCGGAAAACTTTCACCGACAGTGAAGAGTAGTGGAATTGTGTTAGAATTGAGGGATGTGTCTTGTCAACTATCAACTTGCCGGTACTGAAGCCATCAATTGCCAGTTGTTTTCCTAGTCAAGAGAAACCCAGTTTAATGAGTGTAATGGCTTCAATCTCGGTGTTTACTCTGTATTTGCAGGTTGCTGAACCTCCGAAGTGGAGTCAGGACGTCATCACAAGATCCAAGGAATTCCAGGATGAGTTGGAAAAGTGGGATGTGGCGACGGCGACCTTTTTATGAGAACCGGTGGCACGTCCGGTGCTCTGGTGGCTGTGGTAAGTCTGTATTATTGTCTACTGAAACATATGTGAGCCGAAACACGAATTTCATGATATTTGCTTTGTTTCAGGTTCTGTTCGTTTGAAGTTCATGATTTGTTTTCGATTCCATTCTTTCCCCACGTTCAACACGTTGTTCTGGGTGCCGTCACTTAAATCCGTAACATTCAGTGAAAATTATTTATTGACTCTTCTCTTTCTAGAGTTTGCTCACGCCTCGATCGGATCGATGCGTTTGACCTAAAAGTGTATTTATTTATCTACAGGCAATTACAAGTGTTCTGGACTTTTTTCGAGTTCAACCATGATGGTGATATCACAGAAAGTGCAATGATCATGCGGAGCTTTCTGCTTATTGACATCGAAACAAGAAATGAGCAGACTACGCCGAAAAAATGGTATAGACCCACGCACGCAAACATGGGTCGAGTGTAAAGGGAAATGTGAAATGTTATATTACAGGAAATTCAATACGCGAGTAAATGAGCCTCTTTCAATCTCATCATATTGTTGTATCCTTTTCAGATGCCTCTCTTTGAGGCAACTCGCACAGACAGAGGTGAATCCGTGTGAAGAGTACAATATTTTGGTGGAAACAATCCCTGAACCTCGACGATGCAGCTGTCCGTCGTTGTACTGTTTCACTTTGACAGTGGGAGAGAAACCCAGGTGGACTACTGAAGCGCCGTCAAATTATGAGCAAATTAAGAAAAGTAGACGAAACGAACAGTTTGAGACAGTCTTATGTGCATTTTGGCCTCTTTATGGGAGAGAATACAATAATATCTATTTTTTAGTTGTTCTCTTCCGAGGTTCGACAATACAGGTTTTTCTCATTCTTCTGAAGTGAGGGAAAGGAATTCATCGAGAAATATTCAGCAGAGAGGTGTAGCTAGCTTGTGGATATAAGTTTTGAAGGAAACGTAAGAAAGGATCATCATCCAAAAAGAGTTTTCTACACACGTTTCTGTCAACCAGACGGAACATTAAAGTCAACACGAAATTAATTTATGAATGAAATCTGCACCGTGTCGAAACACACTTTCAACATGTGAACATGTAATTCTATTTGAAACACTTTTCTATTCCAAATTCTTGTACAGTTTCTGAATTCAGTGAGCTTCTCTGAGTGAGTGGCCTGGTACTCAGGCGAGAATGCCAAAAATTCAAATACGTTTTTCATGGTATTTTTCCAGAAAATTGAATCAATGCAAGGATGCCGAGACTGCTTGTAAATTTGTCTGCATCTTTTTGCTACGCATTGCATTTTGAACGTAAACCACAAGGATATAAATTGTATGACACACATGTTATTCTTTAGCTCCGAGCTAATCCCCTTCCATTTAGTCACGTTCTTTTCTGCAGTGACATTGATCTTTAATTCGACCCTAGTCTCCCCTCTAATTACTCTGTCACACTTATGAGTCGTGTGGTTGATGGAAACCTTCCTCACCTTTAGTTTGTGGTAGATTGTTCATTGTTTGTGCCATATGCCACAAAAATCGCTGTATTCAAAATACACAATTATATGCCTTTCGCAAGCCCTCTCTATACTTTCTAAAAAAATCCGAAAGTCCTAACATATTTTTTTAGTTGTAATATACTCTTTTCATAGGAGTTTGTTCCGTTAAATATTTCAAAGTGAAATCCACATAATCACGCACGGATTTTTCATTGATACATCCCAAAGGCAATAATGAATAGAAAAAAATCAATCAGTCAAAAGCCTTCAACTTTTCTGGTAATCCATATTTTATGATTTTTTTACTTTCACAGAAAAGGTCCAGAGCTTCCTCACAGAGATCGAGAGATAATGACAGCCCTCGGTGGATGGAATCTATTTTTCTGTCTCATCAAATGGTACGCACACCATCGCCGAGAGAGATACTTTGCGTGATTTCCTGACCATACCCTGACGGGGTGAGATTCACCCGTGTGTGTAGCCTCCTTTCTACTTACTGCTCCGAAGATTAGGATCACGGTCATCGGCTTTGAAACTCCTGTTCTTCCAGTGGCTAACATGATGGAAGGCTTAAAGCCTGGTAAACATAATGTGCTTACCCCCACCAGTCGTTTTCATTCACGAAACAAGGAAATCCTAGATAAAAATGCAGCGTATTGTGCGTATGATGCGCGTGATTCTCTGTTCGTGCGTGTGTGGCTGTTCAACGTGTCTGCATTTTCTCTCTCCAGAGTTGATCCCACTTTTGGCCATTTACACAAGATGATCATTCTGGATTGCCACTAGCTATGGATGACGATGATGCGGCTTGTAGCGACGAAAGCGCATTAAACGCTCAACATTTTTTGGGGATCCATATACACACCACGACCACAACACAAAGGGGAAACAACACAAAATTTATTGATCGTTATCTCTCCTCCAGTTCAAATTTCACGTTTTGCCCTTAAAATCTTGCCCAGAGAAAGAGAGAGCTTTACCCCCTGAATATTTTCGTATTGAACAGGCTCTGAATGAGGATTAGACCTAAAAGGAGCTGAAATATCATCAACATGCCGGATTAAAAACGTAATTTCTTTAACTGCGTATTATATCGCGGAGTCATGTCAAGTTGTGATAAGTGGAAATAAGTGGTGTGGTCGTATATTTTTGGTTGCTCTCACTCGTTCTTCTACTTTCTTTGGAATTTACAAAGTAACTCTTGGTACATTTTCGGTAGGACACCCAACTTTATAGTGTCATACTCCTGGAGCAGTCTAATTTTTTAATCTTTTTCTTCAACCCGTCAAAGTTTGTGTAATTCTTTAACAATCCCTCTACAAAATGGCGAGTCTTGCTATATACACATCTGTGCGGCTTCCAATTTGAATTCAAACCTGTCAGCGACTCTATTAGCTTGTCTCAGCCGTCTCCTACTTCCGAACCAATGGTTTTTATCTCACAGGTATTTCTCGTTAAAATACTTTGTCTTTTATAGTTTTTCCAGCCTACAAATTGAAACCTCAGAATCATAATTACTTTTTGCCATTTCAGATTAAGTAGGACACAAAATGTCACTGTAGATCCAGGTCTAATTTCGATCCAGGCAAAAAAAATAGTTTTCCTTTCATATTATATTCGGGGTAGGCTCTCAGAAAGATTTATATCATGACTTTGTCTAGTTTATTGTGCTCACGGGAAATTGGCTGGAGATACGGAGGAACGAAGTAAATTATTATGCAAGCTTTCTGTAATACCCAATGACTCGTTTACGAAGTATTTTGTAAACATTCTTTCGTCTTCTGAAAGATTGCCATGCACTGGCAGTATGCATGATGAGATGACTTGATTGTATGACTTCGTTATTGGAATGCACTTGGAGTTGTCGAGTTCTCTTGCGAACACATCGACAAAATGCACGCGAGCGAAGAACAAATCTCGTCTTCCAAAGTTCACCGAGTGTTTGACGATGTGACTTGTGTCTTTGTGACTTGTAAATATTTATGTGCATGCAAAGTGCACACTTATGCAGAAGCGAAATGTACGATGCTCATTCCGAATTCTTATGCAGTTCTTCCCCAATTTGCATTTTCTTTCGAAGCTCATTACTCACTCGAGAAGAGAGAATTTTTACATACTTTTGTGCACGCTCTCTGCCGAAACCGTGAAGACGCATCAATGTTCTCATCGTGTGTGACTTTTCTTCCGACTTCAAAGTGCGCAAAGTAAAGATTTGGTATATGTAATTTTAAGAAAAAAAAAAACAAATTTTTGTCAAGTCTCTGTTTAAAAAAAAGCCACAAAATTGATCGACGCCTGCATGATTTAAACAGTCTAACTGGACTTATTTCATTTTGTTGCGCTTCCTCCATTAAAATTAAAATCCTTATCACACAAAAGCCGCAGTGATACTACGAAACCCGATGAAATGATGGATTCTCTCAAAAGAAAAGGTTTTTACAGGTCATACATTTTTACCAGTAAACCTCAAAATTCACTCTCGACAGAAGACCTCTTGCAATTAATGTTTTAACGTCGCTGTCGATAACATGTTCGAAACATTCCCGTAGTCGACTCTGTGGGTTTTTTATTGCATGACGACCACGTAAAATTATTATTACGTTGATTTCATGCAGAAAAAGGATGGCAATATTGGTGATTCTCTCAAGTGTCGAGTGACATTTCAATTTTTATGGTTACTCTTACTCTTTTTCTCTGCTTTATTACTAGCTTCTTCAGGTTTCCATCATCTCGGACGTTGGATTCAAAAAGTGTGTCTTTCGTCATAAAGATTATCATTTTATTATGTGCACATATATGAATGATAAAAAACAGTTGAGCCGCAAGAAGGGTTTGTCCTGCCTGTGTGGAACTGAACTACGATTGTGTGTCATTCTCCGACTATGGTCAATCATAGACCAATCCGTAATCCTTAATCCTTTTGGGCCTTTATTCTCTTTGGGTCATTTTGAA
>JAHZMW010004127.1:0-88088 GCA_027743745.1 Alloscopus bannaensis | reverse complement strand
TTCGTTTTTATCCATTTTCGTCCAATTTCATCCGTATTCAGCCATTTTCATCCGTTTTCATCCACTTGGCCGGCTAAAATGGACGAAATCGTTTTCATCCATGGCTTTTTAACATGTCTGTTTCTTTCTGGAATCAGTAGAGGTATATCGGCATTCTCCGAGTCGACTCTTTACAACACGCCGTCCAACAGTTTACAAAATATTTTAATGCATGTGCCCACACAGGTTAAGGATGCATTACGCATCTTCCGCAATATGGTAACAGGGATGATGATGTACAGAGTATTTTTGCCGAAATAAAGCGTCGTCTCCCATATTACTTTCTATTGTTCACATCACAAGCCATTGGCTTTTTTAAATCTTGCGTCATGTTCGTAATCTAACGACGAAAATACGCTGTGTATGAGCTGTACTTTTTCTCAACCTGTATGCATCATTTTGGTGATGGTTCTCAAATGACGTTTCGTATAATATGTATCCCACACTTTGTTGACAAGAAACACTCAAGGCAGTGTAATTTCGTGCAGGTATTCAAGAGAATAGTTAGTTCTTGTAAATTACCTAATAATACGACAGCCGAGAGGAGTGTTGGGAGACATAACAGCACAGCCACTACGAGATGAGGCTGGCAATCAAAGTAGCCTCTAATCCTGCTATGGGCTCAAAGAGAACCCTCATTTTGACAATCAAGTGGCTTTTGCATGCAAGTTAAATCATCCATTGTGAATGCGACATTACAATCTCTTTTGGTTTCTTCACCTCTATCACTTCTCCAAGTTTGACATGGCCTAATCCCTCCACATTTTTAGCTCTTGTGACGGCAACGGATTTCTTGTCCTCATGCCTCAACATTCCCTGAAAGAGCCCTTTTTTACAACTGCATGAGTCAGTGATTTGTTTAAAAGAGAGTTGGAGGTAATGCAGTGATCGCCCGAGAGCGTTCTTCGGTTCACGCGTAATTCTCTCCATTAGCTGTACTACAAGCTGTGGGTATGTGTTTAATGATTGGAAAAGCGTTGGTTATCACTTTGAGACAAAGATGGTAATTTCCCTGTGTCAAGCACCTTTTCGATTCGCTGTATTGCAAAAAAACTCAGTTATTATTGAGCACTTTCAAATTCAAAAGTAAATGGCTTTTCTCAGGATTTTGTGAGATTAAATAGAAATAATAGGCAGTTTACTTTCTGCATTGTTCCCTCCTTTTAAGTCACCCCTTTTGTTGAAAATGGACCATTACGTAAGTTAATCAGTTTGCAAGGTGAAACAATGAGGTCTTTCAGGAGTCAATTGAATCAAGTGATTGTGCTTCCTTTAATTGGGACGTGAAGGAAACTATGAATTTGTTGAGACACAAAATGTTTTGGTTTTTTAAAACTTTTTTCGCATGCTTCAGCTTGAAATCATATCTTAAACGCGCTCAAACTAAATATTTTTAGTATTACTATTTAGTACAGACTGTACGGAAAAGAGTGTGAAGTAAATAAAAGTTTACCGCAACATCTCCAGCTATAGGTTCAGTTGTTGGTGGGTGTGCCGACAACATAAATGAGGAAAACCAGACTACTTTTATGAACGTTAGGAACATTTGTGTCAACTGAATCCGTTATATTAGACGCACAGGGGGCTCATTAGAAAATATTAATGAGTGCAAAAGTGCAACTGGGACGTATAATATTATACATAAAATAGTAGATGGTAACATAATTCTTCTTTTATTGCTTTTGACGTGCGTGGAGGGTGAACGGAAAAAGACAAAGGTCATCGTTAGTCCATACGCGGTGAAAAAATGAAAAAATCAATAAACTGCCTGCATGTATTTAAGTGTGCATGTTAAATGGGGAAGCGTGTACTAACTCATTCTCCTTGTCACAATTTTTCTATTATGGTTTGCATGATTAGCGTCTCTGCCAATTTTGACGAGCCACTTTTCTGCTACTATATCAGTCGGTTGTAGTGGTGAAATTACAAATCCACCGGGATTCTTTTTTTGTACCGGAAATGAAATCAATGAGACTGAGAAGGGTGGACTCGTGGAAAATCGACACTAAAATGGTACATTGTGATGATACAATAGTAGTGCTCTGTCCAGCTTCCGACGTGAAGAGCAAAAGATTTGTACTGTACGTGGAGGATGTGCGATAATAAAAGAGAAGAAGACTGGTAAGTTTACAATGCCGGAATCTCACCTACTTTCAATGCATGACTAATCAGGAATACACTGCACTCTTCTGGTTTCACATGCCTCAATGTCAATGCTCAGGCTCACAAAGTCACGCGAAACTTCACCATAATCATGACTTTTGAAATGTAGTGTTTTGCAGGTGCTAAAAAATTGTGCTGATATAGAGTAAGCGAAGAGGAGCATATAACACTGCTGAAATTTGCGTGCTGCTAGCTCTGCATCATTTTTACAAGTCATGGACTCGTACATACATCAAAATTGCTACACAGAGACCCTTCTTGCAAAAGCGTATTTGACTTGGATGCAGGAAATGATGAGCACACAAGAGTTTTGCAATAACTAGTGTGATTCGTGAACACAATGGCACAATGCATTTACACTGCCCCATTAAACTCACAAAATTTACCAAACTGTATACAAAAACACGTTGTGACATGTGCTCCTGACAAGGTATTAACTTCGATAGAGGCCTACTGTAAATATTATTTTATTATCTCAACGGAATGTAAAAATGCAGCTTCATAAATGAGGAAGGAAAAAACTACCCCGTTGAAGGTCAAAGGAAGTAAGATTGACGATGGCAAGTTGTTACGACTTGGATCGTTTTATGTGACTAATTAAACCGTCCAGAGATGCGAAAACTGACACACTCTCGCAAAAAAAATCGACGTAATTCCGCTTTGCTGACACACACTGTATAAATATTTGAGTCCAGATTGGAATCTATTAGTATTACAATTACACGTTTGTCTAAACTCTTGAATTTTTTATTCGCCAGCCGGACACCAAAATGTGAGTACGACAATGATGACATGAGCATGCTAGCCATACATCATTTCTATAGCTGAAAATTAGTAAGGAAAAAAAATGTTCGTGCGACTTATGATTTTTCTGTAGTTCCTTTTCTTGGCATCCTACCACAACTCTGCAGCTTACTTATCGCTGTGGTGGAATGCGGAGTGGTAGTAATAATTAATGTGTGTGTGTGGTTGTACTTCAACATTATCGTGAGTCATGATTTGTTCTCTTGGAGTTTATATCATTAGTACTGCCGATGGTGTGGTAGTGTGATGCACGATGAAATAAAATGGCCAGAAGAACATGCATCTTCACTTTCTTGCGAATGCCGTACAAGCGATGTCTCTCGATAAATAAAAAGTACACACCAAGGTTTCTCCAGCTCGTACACAATAATATTCACCCTGTCTTTTCCCCAACATGCAAGACTGTTGTTTGCAAAATGTAAAGTCAGAGAATCGAACTGCGGCAGGAGCCCCCTGAATTATTTTGACTTCCAAGATTGGCATCTCCATCTTCACCTTTTGACTCATAAAAGTCAAAATTGTGGGCTCTCAGGGATGGAAGACAATAGACAAAACTCCGTGATCACATTGAAGCGAGAGAAAACGTGGTGCATTTATGAGTAGCATTTATGTATCCACTCGTTGCTGAGTCGTGGGGATTAGAGTAAAAAACAATTCGTTCAGAGTTTGTATTTGACCTTATTTTTTGCATGTCATGTAATTTTCATGATACACTTTGGAACTACTTGCGTCTTTCTCTCTTTGAGAAACGGTTTCAACAGAAAAGGACGAGAGATCACGAAGACATTTCATGGCGATGATGATAATAATGCTAGTCACAAGACTCATTCACTTGTCTAAATTTCTGTTTTGGGGTAAAAATATGAGAAAACACAACTCTGGAAGTTGATTGTCATCGAAAGGAGAGGAAAACGGGATGGGATCAAATTGTTTCAAGCCATCTCGCAGATATTCGAGAGCAGACTACATTATGATGAGGATTCACTCATCCTGAAAGACAAAAAAGTGCACGTACATTATCTTCCATATCCTCAAAACCTGAATTTCCTTTTGCTTTCAGCATTTATTCTCATGTAATTCGAAGCAAATTACCTCATACTTTTGACGCAAGGCATATGAAATGAAAGAGAAAAGTGAATGGTAATGATGTAGGAGGGAAACCGTGATGGCACATCAGCCATCAACATTAAACCTGTGTTCTTTTTTATCTCACACATCTCTCATCCTCCTCCATTCCCTTTCAAGACCCGTACACAACGCTTTGTTTTCTGCACAGACGCAGAGGAGTGTGAGGCTGTTGAATAGTCTGCGAGAGATCTCTCGACGTTGAGTAATTTGTGTAGTGCATACTCTATTTAGTGCACACACGCATTAATGGTAATGCTTCGATTGTATGCGCTGAGCTGCAAAATCCGAGTTACATATTTAATGAATACAAAAAAAAGTTCAGCTCAACAATGCGTCACATGCACTTAGTCTTTCTTCGCCCCTTTTGTTCTCTCCCCCTGCGATTACTGGGAGAGTCATTGATGATTAAGTAAACGAGAGCTTTGTGTGTAGATGACGTGCCTTCCCAATCAAATCAATCAAGAACAATCCCAACTGCGTTGCCAATTTGAGTTCGCGTATATCTTATCACACCATCAGCTAGCTCTACATATTGTAATATCCTTAATTTTTTGAAGAGGGGAACAATAAGCGTACTCTCAAGAACTACCAAGGTCTTGTACGAACTGATGAGTTGGTTTAATCTGATTCTCATGTTTTTCTTCTTGTTCAAATTAAACCCCACACCCCACATCCCATGCGCGAGAGCTAATGCCTTTGTACAAACATTCTTTTCTGTTTCTCTTCTGCGGGTGAAAAACCACAGTCATTCATTGTACGATTATATATTTGCAATATAGCGTGGCAAAAGTGATTTACTGATTGAACATGAATGACAGTCCATGCAACTGAATTTTTATTAAGCCAACCTAACTACACTGATTCCCTCACAGTGGGATGTGTGCGCACACGTATATCATGTAAGCCCGAGAGTCGCGACTCTGTGACATGGACGAACGAGGAGAGCGGCGAGAGGTGGTGGAATTGATGAATTGGTAATTTTGACAAAGCTGCAAGGTGTAGTGGAGGAAAAAAACTTCAAAAATGGTGATCGTCTGATATTGATAATCAAGGTCAGACTGAGTAGCTTCCCTATTGCAGACGTCTGATCAAATAGACGAAGTATGCATGGAATGAAAGGTTTTATTTTGTATGTCATTCTTGCAAGTGACAGAGAAGTATCCAATATTGGAGATCTTGCTGAAATCTCAATGTTTCAATTGAAATTCTTGCACTCGTAATTCAAGCCTTTAGAATGCTGTCGATTATATGCACCAACATTATTTTTAATGATGTGAGTTTTCCGTCGATAGCAAGAATAATGGCTATCACAGGAATGAAATGGAATTGAAGCGGAAATGGGTAGTAAAAAACTTATTATTTTCCCTATCTTTCCATCCTATCAACGATTTACGGCGAAGCCAATCTTGAAAGGGTAACATGCGGTACGCTTTTGGAGAAAGGAAAAGGGAAACCCGGATGTTCTCATGTCAGTGGCTACAGAGTGCGACTGCGCGGCAACCACCAGATCCGTCATCACCGACCGGCAGAGGGTTAGTAGAAGAGTGGGCCTCAGGCGCTTGCCAGGTGGACAATGCAAACTTTCAGTATTGAGCGGAAGAGCACAGAAAGTCATGCAAAGAAATTAATATTGTGCTGAAGGTTGTACAACCGCAACCCTCTCTGTCCCATTGTTCAAACGCACACGCACAGACGAGGATGCAGGTACTTGTGATGCGTTGAGTTATTTTATCCTCAAGTGTAATTTGTGTACTCTGGAAGTAAAAAAAATCAGAGACCTACGTATGTCCTTTCTTTTACTAAAAAGCCCCAAAGACATTGTGGATTTGCTGAGTGCACAACAGGAAAGTGTATGACGAGCAGTGTGTATTTACAAGTGAGCAGGAAAGGAGGGTCAAGAGTAAGAGTTCTCACCTGAGAATGTGAAAACCTGCATCCAGTTCTGTATGTGAGAACTGGGTCAAAATCCAGGTCGGTCTCACAATCAATGTGTAGCATTACAGTATTATGCACCTGGTTGTTCAGCTCAAGTATGGAGTACATGACTACAAAAATACATGTATTGTGAGCACAAATTTTGCAACTGCCATTCACATTCACGGCAATTTATCTCTCTCCTTCTGTGTGTGTGGTTTGTAATCCACAAGCAGAGAGATATTCATATTATTATGGTAAACGAGTTTGTTTATTCTCAACCTCAACAGCATAACGACTTGCGGAGCCGAAAAGTGTTCTCCTTTTTATGAGTAATTCACTCGAGCTCATATTAATTTTCACACATATTACATTGTGTGTGATGTATTACATAAAAATAATCCAGAGAGCAACTCATGTTCTCGTCGTAGTGATGCTCCTCTCCTTTTTCAGCATATGCAACGCGTAATGAGTGAGATGATACGGTGTGAAATTCTACAGGGTTTCCACAGCGCTCTACCACCAACCACTTCCTTCACGACTTACAACGACATCAGCTCCTTCGCGTTTCTAACGTTAAAAATTTAGGTAGGATTTTGCCTTCGGTGGTAGACACGCTTTTTCTCACTTGATCCATTTGCACAAGCAGGCTACACTTTCGGATTGAGTGCTACTCCCACAAATTCGCGACTCCGTATTCCGACTCTGATCTTGTGTCGAACTGTCTACTAAACAGTGACAGGATAATGTGAAAGCTGCTCCTATTTGCGTACTTATCTGAGCGTGAGAGACGAGGAATTTTTTGACGTAACTCAAATCCTCAATGATCCTCAATGAAGATCTCAATAATTCTAGTGTCATTACTAGGACGCAATAAGCCAGCTCCAGAGAGCACTCCTCTACTTTTTGTCAGCTTGTTTTATCCAATCCTTCTCCATTATGAAATGGCAAGAAGCCCATCGAATTTTTGTTGTTTTCAAGCTCAGTGAGATGTCGACTGTCGACTACCGATTTCAATACAAAATGTGTAACAAAAGGTTGCGAACAGCTTGGAACAAGTCATGTGTGTCAATATTGGTCGACAACGTCATCACCAGCATGAGTATAAGAACAGGAATTATTGGACTACTGATAACTCATTGCATGAGCACAAAGCCAAGAAACAATGTTACGATTCCAGAGGCGACACATATCACAGTCGATAGAATAAACAAATATGATGCCACAGTTTGCAAATTTTTACTCAAAGCCTCAAACTCACCAAAACGTCCCTCAACGAGCTCTGCTGTACACGTCTCTCTTTCCCTGTCGTATCGGAAAAAGTGTTGTCACTTTTTGGCATGTACAAATATTGAGAGCCCAGATGAATCCTCTGGATTCAATAATTTCATGCTCTGAATTCTTCAGTACAACACCACCACAAGTGTCACATTCACAAATAAATGCGACAAATCTTCTGGAAAAATGAGCCTTTCACATCACCCAAATATTCGCTGGGTTCCACACACTGTTCGATGACAATGCAAAGGATTCTCATGGTTTGTCAATTTTTTTAAAAAGCGTATGACTTCATCAAGAACGGAGAATAATCAGAGTTGAAAAATGTTGCGCGACATGGCATTGTACGAGACACGCATGGGATTCTCATGAATAAATTATGATGAAGGCAGTATTAGTGGATAGAAAAGGTTTTTTAATGCATTATTATTCGTTGGCAAACGCAAAGAATTTTCTTTTGTCAGAGTCAAGTTTTTACAGGGATTGCATGCTCCTCCGCTCGCTGTGTGTTCGGCTGACATTGTGAATTGTAAACCATCTCGAAACCATTCCACTCCATTTTTGTTGTGCGGGCATACCCGAGCATTGCCAAGGAAGTTGGATAATAGTGCATTATATGGCATTTCCCTTTTCAGCGCATACGTAGCCAACATGCAAATAGTAGTCGACGTGGGAACAACGCTCCACCACCATCATTGTAATTGTTAAGGTTCATCTTTTCAAGTCATCATCGTCGTCATTATGATCATCGCCATAATAATCATCCCTTCAGAGGAGTAGTGAACGAAGGTTTTTTGTCTACACATATTCCAATCCAGCTGACGGTTTCATGCAAGCCAACTTTTGGAATGCTGATTGGTCACGATTGCTTTTCTTTTTACATCTCTTTGGCTATTATGGAAAATGATGATGGGATATGGTGGTGGTGATGTGAAAAAAAACGCATATACACACACATAAAAAACTCCTTTAAAAAACTTTGTTGATTACTCAGGTATATAATACCCCTTTTTTCCATTCTTCTCATTCATACTTAATCATGTCGAGTTTTACGAATGTACAAACAAATCGGTATTTCCTTCCTTTCTTAGACACTTCCCACTTTTTCAACGGGAAAATTCATACGAACATAAAAAACGCAAAGAGACATCAATCAGTTTCCCCCTGTGAATGCTAGTGCTCTTGTAACTCGTGTCAAAACTCCATTTCCGCACTTTTTTCCCTCACTTTCATCCTTATATGTATGTAGCAGTTTTAAAGTCTAAAAATAGTCGAAACACTTGAAGGCAAATGCACCTAATATTTTTTTCATACAAAGAGACAAACTGAGTAGCAGCTGGCCTTGTGACTGTGTTAAATTTAAAACGTCAATGATGACAGCATAATTCACGTGGAGCTCTTGTCATTTCGACAACCTGTGTTGATTGCTGATTTACACACGGCAGACGCGCGCGCACACACGTTGACAATTTACTTGTGCATTAACAAGACAAGCGAATAATATAATGTTTGCTTCTCGCTGTTCATCCATAAATGCATGATAAAATTACCATGATGACAAGTGTGCACGAGCTACAAATGAAATGAAGCGTTCTGATTTTTCCTTTTGAAAACGAGAGGGTCGAGTCCTAATAAATGAAGAATTTTCGTTTTTTATTGAGCAAAGCGATCAGTAAATTTTGCACGAAAAATATGTGTGTGGTTGGCACTGCTCGACTCGTTGGTGACGATTGTCTTTTAAAGAGACGTGTACGCACTCGAGACAATCAGTTCACAAGCAGTAATTCCTCATTTCTGCAGCAATACATCTCAACAGCATGCCAAATATTTATGTAGCATGTACTATCTAATGTAGTTATCTCAATTAACAACATTTACATTATATCTCTCCGTGCAAGTTGGCCCTACGTTACTTACATATACGGAGACTTGGCTTTCATATGTAGGGCCATAATATGACGATGAGGAGGAAAATAACCCAGAAAACGCTTTCCGTCTCTGCACACTTTCCTTTCGTCGACAAAGGAAGGCTTTGAGGACATCCCTATTATTATTGAGGGGATATTAATTGTCATATCGTATCACCAATCCGTAATCATCATTTTTTTATCAATCTCAATATCCTACGCGCAATGTATGCTAACAAGAGAATACTCACCGCCGATGCCGATGCCTACAAATACTACTCTCTACGCACCTAATCAGACCAGCTATTTGGCATTTTTTTGGGCCTTGCCAATAATAATACAACCTGATAAAGCAATAGCATCAGAGACGTGTCACGTACGTGACGTGCAAACAAGATGAGGAGAGTATAGGTAAAACAAAATAATTGAGGGTTATTATACCAACGAAAATGGCAGAGGGAACACTTGTGTGGTGGTGTTCCTTTCTTTGAACATTTACAAGCCACACAAGCATTTACACGACGGATGTCTGACTTCTGTACAACATTTATGATGATCCTCTATCTGTCAACACAGTTCGCGACAAAATATATCACCCGACCACCGAAAACGACTGTCAGTGTGTAACAGTACATGGAATTTATTGCTGCGTCAAAATTTACTCAATTTCACCGAGAGAGTGGTGGTGACCACTCTGCATGTTTGTGGTATCACTATGATATGTATGTAGTATGCAGTAGAGTATTTATGTGGCTTTAGTCAAAGAACTTTCCAACTTGAGACCAAAAATTCTCATCCCCGTATAAATACTGCAGCACTAAAAAACGCTGCAGCGCTACAAGAATCGCAGAGAGAAAGGATCACATTTCAATGATGACTCTCTATCCGTTGCAAATTGTACGCCAACAATTTCTCTAGAGAGGTGTTAGCATATTAGAGGCACAATGTGTCATCACAATTACCACAATCATCATCATCGTCATCATATCATCTGTCAAACTCTTTTTATCTGTCCCAAGTCCCCTAAAACCTTTGCAGAGAATGATATAGATTTTCGTAGTCGTCACAGTGTGTGTGTGCTTAGTTAGATAAGCAACCTGTGCAGTTGGGGAAATGAATGGGTGTACGGTTGTTGTTCACATGGTGAAGACAATGAAAAAACACCTAGTCTCTGAGGAGGAGGTGAGTGAGTGTGAGGCGTAGGAAATGTTCGCTCTTTCTCTCGCTCTTTGCAGCACCCTATTCATTCAGAGACACAGCAACGATGGTACCGTGGGTACTTGATCAATGCTGAAAAACAGGAGTATTAAACGGCAACGCGAAAAAATTCATTGAACTCGTTTGCCAGTGCATCAACAAAATTCGTATTATGCGAGTTAATTTTTTTCCTGAAAAAAAAGGACGAAAATTGGCTAATAAGCACACAAAGAATATTATGCGTTCGTGTTTGGAGTAAGCAAAGAGGTGGCATTTTTCAGTAATGAATGATTCGAGACGTGTGGTCATTATGGAAGATTTTCACAAATCTTCTAACGACTTCATCAATGAGCAGCAATTCGCATATTTGTCGTCGTGCAATGCCTACAGACTGTGCTCAATACTTGAATGAAAGAAAAAAATATAGGTTTACTACGCCATACACTGCTGACAATAGCTAGGCATCACAATTTTTTTTAGTGTATCGTGCTAGTTAGAGGAAAGAAGTATTCCTTTCATCTGTTGCGTTGAGTATGGCATCTCTTTCATTCTGTCATTTACACGCACATTGTCGAAGTGAATTACACACAATTGAGTGGTCACCGAGTGAAAAGAAGGGGAAATTGATATGGGATTGCGTAACCATTCAATGTCCCATCTCTTGCGCGACGTCACATAATATTATTTGTACTGTCAAAAAGTTTGCTCATGTGCGCTCCTGGGGAACAAGTGAACAACGAGTCTGTCGAGTTGTTTGCATTTGACATCGTTAAGTTTCAACTGAGGATTTCTTGTGTCGCAATCACTGGTAAAGAATAGGACAACTCTTGCATTCATAAAATGGCAAACATGCTCAATCGACTTATTACATGGATTCATGCGTTTCCTTGACCATTTACTAGGTCGACCCGGTTAGCCCTTTCAAATATTTTCTGCAATTTCGTTCCGCAACAACGGCGGAATCCCTCCGTACTTTAATCCTTTTTTTACTACAAATATCCATTAGCGCTGTAATAACATATTCTCCGATTAATAATCCTTGTAGCTGCATCATACTAAATGCAGTTTTTCCTGCAGTGAGAAACCAAAGCTTTTTCGAATCACATTTTATCCAACCAAATATACCACAACTAGAAACATTTATTGTGCATAATGTTCTACAAGTTTAAAAAAATGTTGAGATTTATTTCCTCGGGCTATTGAGCACCATGAAAATTTGCAAGCTTATGGTTCAGGTTGTAATTAATAATTTATACCAATTTTTTACTGGCATATTAGACGCAACGATATAATTGGTTAAGTGCTCGATAAAATGTTGATTTTGTGGCGAAGTGAGAAGGGTCAGTAAAAAAACTCCTCAAAAGTCGACATGGCCACGTGCATTGTTGGAAAAAATCACCTACCCTCTAAAAAGTATGAAAATTAGGGTCACACAACTATCTGTGTGTGATGTGCAGCCTTAAAACATGACAATAAATACTTCACAATTCGAACGTCTTCCTTCCTGAAAAAACGCAGAGAGCTTGCTCCACACTGTGTATCCCGACTGTTAACCCCTTTTCGTCAAAAAACAGGTCCTCTTCGACGAGGAGTAGAAAAGTATGCAGAGGAATCTGAATGAAGCAATCCCGTGAATACATTTTTCCCCTTCAAGCACAAATCTAGACTAGATCCTCAATTTTTATTTGTGTAATAACAAGATTCAGGCCCTTCTTTCGATATGCCTTTACGTACTTTTTACTACGCATACTAGCACACATTACAACTTTTACAAGTGTACACAAGTTACTTTGCACGCATAACAGCATACGCAACGAGAGCTAGTCAGAGAGATGTATAATATGTTGCAGTGAGTTTTGAGTTCGGCTGGTTTCTCGTACAGGTTCATAGGCATAATAAAAACTAATGCTCATTGCGTACCAAATATTTATATTACAATCTACTCTACCTACACAAACTGTGTCTGTATTCGACTAGTTTTTTTTACCATGAATGTATCTTTTGATTTTGTGTGTAACAGGTTGCCGTATGTACCTTTCCAAGTACATCTGTAAAAGTAGCAGAGTCATAGATATGATCAGAAGTGAATTTTCAAAAAAAAACAACGTCTCTCCTTATCATTTCAATTCCGTCCGCATCGAGAGGATGCTTCCAATTGAAAAATGTGAATGAACCACGAAGAACATCGATGAAGGTGCACATAAATACAATGCGCCGGTGTGCGCCTTCTTTGTTAGCTGCTTAATATGCAAATTCAAGAACACATACAATCGTCTCATATTTATATAGGGACACAAACATATAGGTCCTCATTTCAAATCTTTCTCTCTCTCTCTTTCTTTTAACCATATAATCCCAATACGAGTTAAATAAGACAACCGAATGGGCAGCAGCAGGTGAGAAGGAAACAGAGGAGAGAAGGGATAATGGCGCAAAAGACTATAACTATGTAAATTTCATTACAATGTACATTCTTGCTCAGTAGATTTCTAATGGAATGCGCGCACACAATTATTAATTCCATCCGCACCGTGGAATGTGTGTGTGAGTAATTGATGCTCAAGTAAAAGTGAAGCCTCCTCTTAAGAGATCTCTCAGAAAGTGAGGTCCTCTTCGAGATGGGAATGCGTACAAGTTTTTCTTTGAGGCGTGAGCACTCCCTCCGCATTGTGAGTAGACAAATGTGTCAGGAGACAATCTTTGTAATTATGTTTGTCACAAAAACTGATAGGGCGCCACCTCATGCACTTTCTGTATCGACCGAATTTTGCACTCCATCAGTCCAAATGTGCTCGTGAGAAGGATGTCACCGAAGCGAAAGAAAAAAAGACAATCATTCATTACCGGTAGTCCATACATAAATGGCGTAGCCTAAGAAAAAAGCTGGTGTGTATCGTGCACTCCCAATCCGATCAGTTTGTAGCTTTGGGCTGTTGCCGTTTTTCTTATTGTTCCTCATTGATCTCTTGCACGTATCTATATTGGTTTTGTTGTGTATATGATTTGAGCACGTCGTGTGTCAGAATACAATGACATCAATAAACCAATTAATGACTCATTCGACAACAGAGCGTTGTCTTCGTGCGTACTACTGCTAGGCTGGCGACTATGAAAAGTCATAAAACAACTGGCTTTTCAGCGAATGAGCCCCATTTCTTTTTGGTTTGAGGCAGCAGCCAACGCTGCACGGAAATAATAATGGTTGGTTAATGCGTAATAGAGATTTGCGTAATGCAAATTGCGGTTGTATTAGCTCTTCATCAGTCGACAGAAATAGAAACGTTGTGGACATGGGATTCGGGCTACGAGAAGCCCACAAAGAGCGATAAAGTGAGGAGCGCTTGTAGAAAATTGAAATCGCATCACTAAAATCACCATCATCATAATCACAAATCCCATCTCGATATCAAGTCTCAATCTCAAACACATTGCTGGTTTGTTGTCGTCTCTCCTCAAATACGTATTATATGCGTGTCAGGTGTACTCAGAGGGAAATGGGGAAATCACAATCAAAGGACTCGCACACAAGGATTAGGGACAAGGAATAGAATAATTTATGCATTCCTCCACGACCACAGTACACACTTTTTTCCCTTTCTATTTGCAGGCACGACACAGAGAAGAGCAAAACGAAAAACGAAGTGCTACTTTCGACATTGATTTTTATCGCATCGAAATGCAATCATCGTCTCTCCACCGCATTTACGGTGGGATGCACTATGCACGTAATTGTAATCGACAAAGAGCATGTTTATGCATCCATATTTCATCACTCGCCGAACATAATTAAACTCTGCAGGAGTTGGCAAGATGTAGAGCAGTGTTTCTTTTTCTACGTGTTCCTCTTTGCATACACCTGGAATCGAGGGAGAAGTCAGTAAGTTTCTACTCTACGCGTCCTGATTGCCTCGAAGACATTTTGAGATGTCATCATACTTAATATGTGAGTTTATATACAAATCTCCTGAAATAGTCTAATTGATTCTCTTAAAAGGGAAAATACTGTGGTATGAATGATCAAAGAAGTCTCTCTCTCTCTCTCTCTCTCTCTCAAATACTCAATGAGATGGATGGCATAATTCTCATAATATTTATGCTCATATATTAGTATTGCATCATAACACGCTGCAGTTGAGAACGACTAATGAATGGAAATGAAATGAACACAGCAAAAATTGATAGAGCATAATATATTTACAGGCGCGAGCTCGTGAGGCGAAGACGTGTTCCCATTGTCAACCCTACGAAGATGATGACGACGACGATGTTGATCGCGGACACATATTATAAAATGTTATTTTAATGAAACTTGGTAAATACGCTACCATTACGTATTCCCCTCTGCCAGTGACAATATGAGTCAGTTCCACAAAATAGGCACACCATTTGTATAGTGGGAGCCTGAGGGCAACAAACATTGGCTGTGTGTGGTGCTATACGGATTCAGGAAGAGGGATGATATGTTTGAAGAAACCAACAAGTGTTTGCACACATACACACAAATAATATGCGAAGCCAGAGAGAAGAGGAGCTAAAAAAGGACGATGATGTAGGGGCCACGACACAAGAGAGTGAGCAGAAAACAAAAATGATTATTGTACAACGCCAAAAAGTGTTCGTCGTGTGTCCCGTGGTGAGGATGCCCATAACCTGTACAATGTGTCCGTTTGCATTAAGGAAGACTAATGCCACCTCGTCGAAAGACGCAGAAAGGGCTTGCGGCACATTTGCACTTATACTGTCATTTTATTACTCCACTGGCACGCACACAAAAATTCCTATCCACATTGCTCGAGGATGTTGTGCTTCTCGTATAATTTTTTTTACGTTAAACAACTCAAAACTACATGAAAATCTTTGTCTATTTTTATGAATTTTTCCCCATTTGCAATTCAAACTGTGTGTAGGCTCTCATCAAAGTATCAATGAATGATTCTTCTCTTTTTGATTGGTAGGGAAAGAAATGGATTTTTTTGCGTTTTACTATATTTCAAAAGTATTTCAACTTCAGCAACATAGCTGCCGTTAGTACGAAATCACTTCTTGTACGTGATTGCGTTGAGGCTCATTTTAGAATTTCCTTTATTCACACACGTGCTGCGTAGTAGTGGATAGGTAATGCGATTTTATATTTAGAATGATACACACACTCTCATTTATAATGTACGTGTGTGCCATAATATGGATGATGATGATAATATGGTATAAGCCCGGTTTGTAAGTCAGCTTAAAAACCGTTGGTAGTTCGCAGAGAAAAATGTTCTAGTTACTTCCCTCAAGCTAATTTTCCCTTCATTATGATCTGGTCGAGTGCAAATTGAGTTGCAGAAAGAGTGTGCAAATACAAACCTCGCACTGACCCTAATTGCCTACATCACTGTGTCACACAATAGTCGCACACAAATGCTCGCTTTTGCGCTTGCAAAAACTTCACAAATAGGAGGAGCAGCGGCTTGCAGCGGGAGTCAAATCAGAAATCAGCAGACACGCTGCACAATAATTAAAGATGACCCAGATGAATGCAGATTACTTTAGATTTTTTTAGAAGTGACTTCACGCACGTACTTAGACGTGGCGGCGGGAGAGCCCCGCATTATTTTTAGAGTTCACGCAGCATCTTCTCAGTACAAAAAAGAGGTCTTTGAAAGCGGGCAAAATGACGCTACACGAAGTACTTCTCTCTAAAAGGTCACTAAATCACGATGTGGGGCGGACGTAAAGGTTGATTTGAGAGCAATACAAGGTCCTTAGAAATGGTAAGACCAGGAGTCATCTTAGTATTACTTTCACGTGCATCCATTTCTGTCGACCTTTTTTCCCGTCCCATAACAGCATGATGATGTAAATAGGTGGATGACTACGGAATATATTATGGCTCGTAAAAGTAAAGAGTTTGATGGGTTGAGTTGTATTCTTACCGGAATGGAAGAGGCAGATGACCCATTGTCAGAGTCATGAGTTGCTCTATCTTCTTCAGAGTGGACAGACCCATTTCCATTGACGGTTTCATTGTTGACAGGCGTAAGGACGACGGTGGCATTGTTCATCGTGGAAGGGCGAGGGACAGGCGTTTTCATGATGATGACATTGGGCATGCTTCCTTTGACAACCATGTCCCTTGTTTTGTAGTACGCATCCGTGCTCTCATCCACCACCAACAACTTCGTCTCGTTAGCAATCGCTTTGATCCGCTGCACCACTTGCTTGTGGTTTTCATTCGAAATATTTGTCCCATTCACTTCGATGATCCGATCGTTGGCCTTGAGTCCAGCGTGCTCCGCTGGAGAGTCCTTGTCCACATGCCCTATGTATTGACCTGGCTTCGACTTCTCCCCGTGAAGATTGAAACCGTAGCCATCAAAGTCGGGCCACTTTACCAAGTGACACTCCCGAGGAGCCGGAGCATCCTCCGGTATATTATCCGTTGGCGTGGACATGTTCCTATGCACTTAAAAACCGTTCCAAAATTTCAGAGAGACCAATTCAACAAAACTTGCAAACCCTCTTTTTCTAGGTCTTTGTCAGTCTCCAGTCTATGTATCCAGCACGATCAATTCCAGAGGAGTTGTGGCGAACAGCTCACTTCATACAATAACCACCTTTTAATCCTTTCTAAATAAACCCAACACAAATTCCAGAACGAGCTGTATTTTCACAACCTCTGTGCTCAAGCACTGGAACACGATTTCCGTTTTTCAAAGAAAAAATGCTCAGTATGCGTGAATCCAAGAAATCGGCAGAGAAATCTCACTCTCTCGTAACAACAATCCAGCACCTGTGGACCCCTTACGTGACTCAAAGTGATCCTGGTCACTCAGACTGCACACCACAACTTTTTTTTTCAAAAGATATCCTGACAAAGGCCCTTCTTCCTTTTCGGAGGGGACAGGGATGTGTGCATGTGAGAAAGGGATGAAGAGGGGCACAATGTGCGTACAACAAGTGTGAGTAAAGTGAGCGTGTATGATGACTGCGTGCACTGACTCGCTTGTTTGATCTACACCGTTCACACTGAACGAGCTTCAGGAGAGGAATAAAGTGGTGTTCACTTCGCAAGTCGAAATTCACCTGTGGCATTGCCTCTCCAAGGATATGGAGAAGCATCATATCGGTAACCGCATTCATGCTCAATCTCGCAACATACATAAATCTAGATACATTCATACAGAAAATGTGCGCTCGTAGTATACATTTCACGTAATTTTATTTTATTGTTACTACCAGCTAAACAAGTTACCACAACAGCACAACAAAATCATCATCATCATCATTTTCATCCACAGTTGCCCTTTTAAGAACGAGCTTCTCATGGCTTGTGATGCTGTTGCTGGTGACTGGCAGACTTAGAAAAAGTACACAATACGAGCTTTACATTTACAACTCTCTCTCATGTTGGATGGTTCTGCATGCAAAGAGAATTGTGAGCGTCGGGCTCTCATCGTGTCGTTGGTAAAAACTCCATAGGGATGAGATGATGGGCTATGATACGTTGATAATAGTGTGAACCAACTTGGACGGTAAGGGAAAGGCGTATAAATGTGAGCTCTGAGAAGGGAGGATTTGTGTGCTTGTATGTTTGTTACATTGCCAGCTTTTGGAAATGTGAACATGTTATATACGGTCACATTGTAGAGATGATAATGTGTGTAGGTAGTGATCTTCCGAAGTATGAATAACATTCAACAACAATTCCACATACTATGATACCTTTCGATTCCACACTTACCTCTCCGTTTTTCTCGTCGTTCCTTTGAAAGAGATAGTTTTTTTGTGACGATACGTGAGCCTCGTATATCTCCATCCATGTCAAATTGCACAGACATCAGTCACAAAACAACGCTCATATCTCGACAAGTAAGGTGTGTGCATTCGCAGTATTGAATTGTACGTATATAAATCAACATCCTCGTCTCAAGTGAGCCTTGCTCTTAAAAAGTAACAAAAATAGACGACTTGTTCTTCGTCGTCGTTAATACGCTATTATGAGAGGAAGCGTTGTTCTACACACCGTTTGCATCACACCGTACTTGTAAATCAGGTCTTTAGGACTTTGTGAGGAAAATGAGATTGTTATTGTTTCACCTTGATGACAAGTTTAATGGGATGCGATACGAAGCTGACGCTTCACACATTTTCAGTGCGAGCGTGGGGAAGACTCGTTCTTTCTCTCTCGGAGAGAAGATATGTAAAAAAATCAACTTTGCCAAGCGAAATCATGCTCGTTATAAATGCATGGTACTAGACGCGAAGACTAGACACAGGGAAGCCAACACCGAGACAAGATCCCACGGCTCTATATGCTACAATCTCCGTCATTCAATTACGCTGCTGCTTCACTCAGCTGAAGCATATCATCATAATCAGGCATGGTCTTCCACCAACAAATGACAAATATCACCGACTTTATCACGGTTTTAGTGCCGTTTACAACAACACATAACGCCTACCGTACTTAAGGCAACGCAAACTGATAAGCTGTACAGAAATATCTGAGAGCTGATCGGGTTTTAGTGGCCATTCCACACTTTCCTGTTTTTCTGCAAAACATTGCCATCATCATCATAATATATTATAACATACTTGTTAGAAACGTCACTCACACAGCAACACAATCGTAATATTGTATACTTGATCTTTTATAGTACATCCATAACGGATTACCGTTTGATGACCAGCGTATCAGATATGATGTGAGTGGCCAGTGTGCCAAAAGGATGGAAAAAGTGGGAAGATGGAAGGATCAGTTTACGCTGTTGCGTTATCTCCTACTAAAAAAGTTACTCATTCTCATATAGATATTATTTTTGTACCCAAGAATGATGCGTCGTCTATTGCACAGCGACACACACTTCCTAGCAATTATAAAATTTATCGCATTTAAAATCGGTGAAGACGCGAGGTGCTCTCAGAGGTTTTGTTCTGTCTTCCCAAACAATTTTTTTTCAAACAAATACGCTTCTCACTTTCTAAACCCGAAAACATCATAATACTCTGGTGTGTCTGGGAGTTGATGCTAGTGAAACTTGAGAACGTGTGGCGTTGTACAACAATGGAAATGTCACTTTATTGAATCATAATTTCTTAAATTTTTATCAGCTATTATTCATGTCACACGTGAACAACATCGCATTTGTACTCCTCGAAGATTGTGTGCACTTAATATTTTTAATATTGATGCAAAACATGGTGTCACTACAAGGATTACGTGTGTACAACAAGCTTACACGCGGCAAGCAGTCATTTTGAGTATTGTGTACACAGGTAAATTGTGTCTAAACAAACAAAAAATGGCTCTTCAACAAGTGTTCACGACATGAGCAATTTAACTGTTTGAGCTGCATGCAAAAACAAATGAGTGGTGTCATTCAATTAGAAAACTGTATATTTTGCATATTAGCATTGTGAACATTAATACGTGGCAGTGGTGTGAATGAGAGGGCTTTCATTCAATCCCGCTCATGCCCTAATCAAAGTCATTTTTTGTTGAGCTTCCACTATCATGCTTCAGACGAGCCGAAACAAAAGAGTCCACAAGAGAAATGAATGCTCAAATTTTCATTTCAAAGCTAATTTACTGCTCTAATTTAACATTTTGAATATTGCCGAGCGAAGTGCAGCAATAAATCACATTGCAAATAGCTATATTTCATCCCACTGTAAAAATCATCATCTAAATGCCTGTTTTATTACACCTATGAATGATTCTCCATTCATATAACTAGTTACAACGTTTTATTAGCTGCGCATTTATCCAAGTTAGATGGCATGCAATATAACCTGAGTTGCAGACAAGCAGAACATTAAGGACGCAAAATGTTGTTGTTTAAGTTTCTACAAAATCGTACAACATTAAGAGTGTTCCGTAGTTCATTCCGCGATAAGCAAACAAATCGTCATACAAATACAATAAGTTTTAAGCTCATTGTGGCTCACGGTTATACAAAATAAATATTGCCATGCATTACTTCTCTCGGATGTAAACTTCCCTATTTTCTTTTCTAAATTAAACATTGCGCAATGTTCAAACAAGTCGGAGGAGCACGTTATACATCAATGACTTTTCTGTTTTGCTTTGCTCCAGTTTCTTGAGTTTGTGCTGCTAAAGCTTAATGCAACAACGTGTCGATATTGAATTACCTAAACTACAACAGCAAAACATGAATGCTTTTCCTATCCTCTTGCGCAACTCTTGTCTCGAGCATGACTCATGAATACAATGAAAGACTCCTGTGATAAAATTTCCAGCAAATCGTGAACATGGATAAATGTAAGCTTGAAGTAGACATGTTGTCATTTATATTGTGAAGTAAAATCTTAAAACCCTGGGCCTGGACATTACATTAAATACATTGTGTTCAACCAATGGTGAGTGCCCACGTTGGCAGTCCACTACAAGACTACATTAAAAATCCTGCTATGAATCCTGCAGTAATATAAACTCAGGTTTACTCATCTACTGAAATGAGCGTGCACTTAATCATCAAGAAAAGTAGTGTACTTATTATACAGATTCGCTTGACTGAGGCGGACTGACAATAATGCCAAGTCCGTTGCAGTACAGTATAGTACTGATTGGTGGGAATCACCAACAATTCAAACTAAAAAAAATGCCATTAACTTAATCACGGTGATTGACTGCCCCGCTGCATTAAAAGTCAAGTCATTGCATTGTCTGAAGGCCTTGCTTTTCACACGACATTGCATGCACGATATAGTGACTTCGCTCCTCTCACAATCAGGCCTCGCACGACACTGTCGTTGTTGTCACTACACTACAACTCCACTTCACCTCAGCAGCAAAATTCATAACTTAAACAAGATATAGCAGGTGGTATAAGATACAATCCAGGTCTGCATCCGTTTGTAGCTGCAGTTAGAAAACTGTTCAAGATGCTTTAAAATGAGTTTCATTGCGTCGAAATACTTAAAAATGTTTAGACATTTCAAAATAAGCTAAGAGCTAAGAATAGCCTCTTGTAGATAGGAACCCCTGCTGTGGGGAAGGGGGAGGTAAAATCCGCTTAATTATTATTGCAGGAATATCAGTTTCATAATCTCGATCACTGACAGATTATGCAAAATCATGATTTGCACCTTTTGGTCTTTAAGGATACAAAGAACTAAAAGCAATGTGTTATTGTATCGCATCCAACCTCGTTGGTGGTCAATCTGGGATGCGAAATAGAGTATAACTCACTTCGCACTATGTAGACCTAATACAAGCAAGGTTGCTAAGTTGGAATTAGAAGTTACATGCGGAATGCAGAGGTAAAAAATTGATAAAATCATGTACCTGGAAGCTGTAATATAGAGTCTGAAGGGCGAGGTCAAAAGTTATGTAACAAAACCTCTGCTGGCATACTCTGCATGTACAGGCAAACAAAATATTAATTTTCATTACATTAGCCATTTTCTACTATTGATTTGGATGACTCTTCTAACTTAATGAAATTGTGGGGTAACGGATGCAGATTGCATCGTAGATTCTCAATTATGCAAATTTGAAAGAATCAAAACTTCAGAAAAAAACTTGCGTCGAACACGGCAACGAAAGAACCGAAGAGCTTTGTTCTCCTCATGTTTTCAAATCGTCTCAACTTGCTCCGAGTGACTGGCGGTCTAATGCTCATACTTTGTGGACGTCAACAAAAAGTACAACAACAAGATAAGCACAAAGGATTTCAGACTGTGATAATCATATTTAGTGATTTGGCATTTTACTGTCAGTTCTTAGTTTTAATGTAAAAACAAGCTTTAAGCCGTCTGTCAAACATGGCCGACAAATGTGACGTTAGTTTTGTTGCAAATTGCCAAACCCAACCTTCGGAGACGGTGTCCGATGGTGACAAGATGTCAGGCGCGACACAGGAAACGGACAATACTCAGAGTGGATCTTCGTTTAAAATCGTCTCTTGGAATATCAACGGGATGAGGACGTTAGAGATGCAGCAAATACTGCAACAACTCAACTGTTCCGTGTTGTGTGTTCAGGAGACGAAATTGGCAAGTAAGTCGTCTGCGGTTGGACTGTCATGATGACTGAACAACTTCGAAGTCCAGAGTCGACGGCGGTCACGACAGAGTCAGAACTTTCCGTTTGGAAAAGAATGGAAACAAACATACAATACTGATTCTATCACCAATCACTAATAATGAGATGTAATTATATGTGCCATTTCCAGGAAGACAGTTAGATCAATCTCAGATAATTCCTCCAGGATACTCTTCTTATTTTTCCTTCAGTACTAATCGGATCGGATACTCGGGTACGTCAGAAAAGGCTTGTCAGTATTAATTGTGCTGAATTATTAACGTCAGACATGATGGCCATGTGCAATTATTTTTGACATGAAGGTGTTGCCACGTTTTGTCGACAAGATTGTACCCCTGATAAAGCGGAGGAAGGACTTTGTAAATTCTCATTTCCGTTGAAGGAGGATGATGTGGGATCGCAACCTGAATTAGCGGAGGAAGAAGTGTCACATGTCAAGTATGCCAATGCTGATGGGAGGACTGTAATTACTCAGCACGTCGTAAAAGTATATTTTAAGCACGTAATTTAATAGTGTTTTGAAATGACTGTAATTCTTGGGTGAGCTTTGAAAATTACAAGGTTATTCATTTTACTAATAGCTGCCGGACGGAACGACGAAGCCATTAACTATTATTAACGTGTACTGCCCTCGACTGCGAGACGATCCGGAGGAGCCAGCTAGCAATAATACTGATTTCAAGAGAACTTTCCACGAAGTATTGAATCATCGAGCGAGACTTTTGGTGAATTCCGGATCATTTGTGGTTTTACTCGGGGACATAAATATAGCTCACCGTGTGATTGACCAGAGTGATATCAGTGACCCTAAAGTAAGTGTGTCAACACATAAGATTGAGGACAGCTTACTATTAGTGAGGTGTACGGTAGACAATAAGATTTCTCTCAACTTCTCTGATTTACAGCAATTTGTTACAAATCAATTTCGGGAGCTTTTAAACGAGTTTGTGTCAGAAGATGGTGGATTTGTGGACTCCTTTAGATCTCTTCATCCTGATAAAAAATCTGCCTTTACTTGCTGGTGCACAAGACTGAATGCGCGAGAAAACAATTATGGAGCTAGGATAGACTATATTTTCGTGGACAAAATGTTGGAAAAATATTTAGAAGACGCCGATGTCCTCGCTGACGTCATGGGAAGTGACCATTGCCCTATTTCAGCTACTTTCCACTCACTTCGCCCGGTTCCTCGAAAGCATCCGCCGTCTTTTGCGACCAAGTATTATCCTGAATTTTCGGGAAAACAAACTAATCTGAAGGATTTTTTTCAAAACCCGGTGCGTAGTCAACCTGTCGAGCTAAAAAAGGAAGCTAGTCGTTCTAACGAACCGACGAAGAAGCGACCATTTGAAAATGATTTAAACTGCAGGGGACCAAATGCTAAACGTGTTCAAACTCAAACTAGCCTTCGAAATTTTTTCTCTACAAACAAGAAAGAGGAGGAATCAAAATCTTCCTGTCTACCACTCTCACAGCAGGCAAAAACAGAAGAGCCTGTCGATAACTCGTGGGGTAAAAACTGGGCAAATTCTTCGGAGGCATCGGCAGCATGGAAAAACCTGATGAAGGCCCCCGAGGTCCCACTATGTGATGGTCATAAAGAACCGTGTGCCAAAAGAGCCGTGAAAAAGAAAGGGGCGAACTTTGGCCGTCAATTTTGGGCATGTCCACATGGAATAGGAAAAAGTGGTGATCCGAATGCTAATTGTAATTTTTTTCAGTGGGTAAAATCTACAAAGTAAATTACCTTTAAATATATGCAAGTTAGTAATGAGCCTGATTAACTGTCAATCAAATTTTAATGTGATTCGATAATTTGTTGGAAATCTGTTTAAGGCTCCAGCTTTAAGCCATACAAGGTTTGTGAATTGAAAGGAAATGTTTTTACTAATCATATGAAAATATAGCAAAATGGTACAATACTTACAAAGTTACAAAATACCGAAACTAGAATTACTATTATACAATACAATTAAGACAGAAAAATTATAAGGCACTTGTAATCAGGACTTTCTACATTTTTACATATGACTGAAATGGCCATGTCCGATAGGGAACAATGGCAATGGAAAAATTGGAATCAGTACACCGTGATGATTGGGCTCCAAAAACCGTGGAACCATTGGCGGTGGCGGTGGATGCAGCACCATAGCTATGTCATTCACATTTACTTTAGCAATGAGCTCATTCAATTACCCACCGACAATCACATATAATAGTAACTAAATTGATAATGCAGTAGACAATCAAGTGGGTTAAATTTTCAGAAAGAGCAATTAGTACCATTACTTTTTGGATGCGTCGATTCATTCTTTCAGTTTGTATCATGCTAGTATATGTAATGGCAGTATTTTGTAGGCTCACTTTTCCGGCTAAGCCACATGCTACATGCTGACTTGTACATACAACATAGGAAACTTTGTAACAATGCAGCCGACATAAGATTAATAATCTCCATCGCACCAAGTAGCAGGCATGCATGTTACTGACACTAAGAAACAGGACGAACCCCCCAACACATAAAGGCGTGGAAAAGAAACTGACATTTATTCAACGTATAAATATAGATTTTAGTCTAACCTGACATATAACTTACAAAAGAAAAAAAAACTGTAAGCAATCACTGCCGACACGGAAATCTGTATTCAATCAAAATCCTATTTTCTAGACGATTCTATAATAAAAACTAAGAAAATCGATACAGATAAAGTGACCATGCTAAAAAAAATATGACACTGTACCATCTACATAACAATTCTAAATAGCACAACAATGAGCTGCCATAATCGAAAAAAATGGCATTTGAAGTTTTTTTTTAACCCCAAAAAGGTCTACTGAATACAAATCACATTTCAAACTGGGATCCTATCTCAGCAATTTCTGGATATATTCTCACATTAACATTCCTTGGTGGTGTTTATGATGATCACAGTGTGATTTTCATGAGATATATAATCACCGTCCGCAGAGACGAAATTTTAACGAGAACATGATGTTGCGTAAACGAAATAACTAGAGGAAGAGACAATATTCGCAGAAGAGAAAATAGCACCGTTAAATCAAGAGCACCCCGTAAGATATGTAGCTTTTTGCCATGCATCTCAGACTGATTGGGTACCTCAATTCCCCCATAGACATCTTCAACACACAGGAGAGTAGTAGTATCCACTGAAGAGGCGTTGTCTGTAATATAAACGTTTCCCGATTATTTAAACAACTTTGGTCTCAAGACCACTCATTGTTGTACAATACATTTAAGCATGCACTCAAGAAACGCAAAATTCAGCAAGCTCGATACGTCGTTTTATATACAATATTACGCTGCGACATCCCCCTTGTCGGCAGCATAAATTGCATCAGTTAGTATACTATTATATGTGTATCGTGTTAGCTCATTGCTAAAGCAAGTGTAAACCAATTACGTGAGTTAACAGCACAGGAAATTGGAAATGGCGGCGGAGGCAGTCCTGGAAAAGGACTGAAACGAATAAATGGCGGTGGAAGTGGATATCTAGGAACAGGGTGTGTGGGAGCAAACATTGGCTGACTTATTTGCAACGGTACGTTGACCGGTTGCATGAAATTTCTGACAGAAATAGGCATAGGTACAGGCGATTGCGACAAAAGCTCGGCTCGATTTTCTGAACATTCGTACCATTTGTTGATGTTGCGATGATCATTCTGAGTCTCGTTCATTGAATATTGGGCAGTACTGGTAGAACTCTTTAGTTCATGGAATTCATCCAAAGTTTGCTTGAGAATATTCGCTCCGCGATTGCTTTGACGAACTGATATTTCCCAGTCCTTCTGATACAACCGATACAACGCCATAGTAGCTTGAGCATCAATTATCTGCACATTTAAATAAATTTAAAAGTTACAATTTTAGAATATTACTATTTGTACTGTACCAAATAACCCAAATGTTTGATATTCCCTTACTGAACTGTGCTCGCCCTCTTGAATATCCACACCCAAAACTTTCTTTGCGAGTGTCTTCAACTTCGGAGTTTTTGTATGAAGAATTCTCTTAAAGTAACTGTAATGACAGAAAAAAATCATCTTTAAATTATTACTCGTCAACAAAGGCATAAAACACATTTGTACTATTAAATCTTACGTGGCTGTATCTCTGGTTCGAGCTTTAGGGTGAGACAAGTACAACACAGAAAGATCCGACTTCAAACTGTGTCCGACTAGAATGTGACTCTTTAGTAAATCCGCAACTTCCTTTGTCACCACTTGAAAAGGTGTTGCTGCAATTTCATAGAAGACGCACATTAATAAATACGCCTTAACACAAAAAATGCTTCATAGTAAAAATAATCTTGCTTTCGTGCAATAATAAAAAACACAATCACCATTCTTCAGATCATTTTCGCGAATCCCACTGAACTGCGTCCGGTAGTCCGTCACATCCACTCGCGGCTTGACGAAGCGATCGTAGAGACAAAAGCCGTACTCATTGACAATCGAGACTCTTCCTAAAGCACTTTCCTTCATGGGACCAACGCCAACCATTTCGCAATCCATACTGACAATGCCAGTATCCTCCATAAATTCCTCATGAGCAGGTGTCAGCGGGGTGCGAAGAATTCCATAATGATTGTAGTCGAAGAAGCCAAAATCATTAAGGCCTCCCGGTGGCAATTTCTTCAGCATCAGATTCGCTTTCTGATGACGCTCCGCAAGTCTGCCTTGGCGTTCCCGTTTATTACTCCCAGACAACTATTTCGGTTGAAAAACCAAACAAGAATTAACTTCAAAACCTACCTCATTTTCCCAATTATTCCCGACTCAAATGAGGTATTAAATCATAATTAATGTATAAGGTGAAGTGTTTCCTTACCCCCAGAGCTCGAAACTCCTTTTTTACCTTCTGGGAAGAACTTTCTCCAATCTCCGCATCCAACTCGCTCTCACTATCCACGTTGTCCGTTCCGACGGAAGTGACTGTTTCGACTGACATGATGCTCAGCTGTGACTTGCTCCGGCGTTGCGATGAACTGCGAGAACGATCACGAGTCCCCTTTTCTTCCCTCAACTGTGGCACTTCAGGATCTCCAGCGTCAGCTGAGTGAACCTCTTTCGTCTTGTCCTGCTTCCGAGTCCCAGCTGACTTTCCAATCGGTGGCAGTGGCTTTCCCTGAACAATACACAACAATCAAGACAGTGATTTATTAACAATAAATAATAATAATTAATAAATAATACGCTACACTTGAACAATATTGACAATAGGAGAACCTATGGTAGACAATGGTTCAAAAAGGTCAACTCGTTCCTGAATATTTAACGGACAAACCTAGAAAAGGACCGAAGGTCCTTTGACCTTACGAACAACGAACCTTTTTTGTCAACTCCACTTGTACTTTATGAAATTGAGTGACCTTGTTGAATCAATGTTGAATACCAGTCACAATCACTTAATAATTAGTTATGTAGTAACAAAAAGACAACGGCTCGTACCTGAGACAAAAGCAAGCTTTTCCAATTACTGGAAGACTCTTCCCTCGAAGAAGGGATACGAGCTGTGGGCTTGGCTACGGATTTATCCTTTGAAGACATCGATCTTTGTTTATTATCCGGCGACGTCGATACTTAATATTAACGTGTACATGCGTAAGTCGTGTTGTTAAAAACTGTTGATTTTAATGTGTCCGATCCACTGTGTTTTCTTGTCTCAACTCCGTTCCAGTTTGGGCACATGCACACACCAGCTCCTACATCTGCTGAAGTGTGGAGCAAATGTGGACTGCTTCTATCAAGTCGCCTGAATGCATGAGATTTTTTCTCTCCCGCCCACATCCCCGCTTGGGGCTACTTGACTACGGTGCTAGGTCTTGTGAGCAATATGTTTCTGCACTTTGCTATACGACATTGCTCTTCGTATTACTGTCACACAAACCTCAATCGTAAACGTTCCTTTGTTCGCCTTTGTGGTATGAAGAATAATAACGAACGGCTTCTAAAAATCCACTTAAAATTCATGGAGTCGCAAATCTGCAACAATTGGAAGTAATTTGAATGTTGCAGCTTCTGATTTGTGTGGAGAGTAGAGTGTGAAGGGCAAGTGTTCTACATTGTGTGCTCCTTGTTGTCTGTGTTCATGTAATTTTAAAAGTCACAAACGGAAAGAAACCTGATGTACCATGCGTCGTGTGACACGACTCGTGTCTTTAGTATTGTGTATTTATTTTGTATTATGCACTTTAAAGTGAGAGTCCTTTTTAGTAAAGACAAATTCTGCCATTTTGAGATGCCCGTTTTACTGCTTCTTTAGATTTCCGTGGCTTTCTCTGTCATCATCAGCACTAGTACATGTCTTTCCGTTACAAAAATCCATGGCACTACGTAACACATAAAATGACAAAATTCTGTTCACCCAGAGATGTCAAAGGTCATATCAGGTTGACTCGAGGAGACATGCTTGGCTTTTCATTAAATTTAAAAAAAAGTGCTCCCATTTTTCACGAATATTCTAAAAAAAATGCAAATCATCCACACATGTGTTAACATCAACAGGCTGTTGCTCGAGTCTCGTATAATGTGCAAGGTTTCGTTCGATCTTTTCGTTTCACAAAAGACACGCTTTCCTTTCATGCAAATAAGACGGAGCATTGTGGAGTGTGTTTGCTGTGTAAAGTTTCTCGATGCCCTGCAGATACGAATTGTTTTATTCATGCAATGTTGGAGCTGAAGTAGATGATATTCCTCTTTTGCATTTTCTTCGAATTCCTTAATTCTCTGATCATCATCAGAGTGTGTGTGCTCACATAATATTGCCGTGGTGTCCGTCTGTGTGGGACACATATCATGGAGACGCGATACACGAGGTTGGGATGTGATGAAAACATTTTCTATGCACAAAATTGCTTCTGTTCCGCATCAAATGCTTTTACATGACTGAGCGAAGGTTGAAGGTACCTCCATATGCAGTAATATGCACACATGTCGTCATGTAACCTTCCTTCCTCGCTTTTGTAGATAAGTGGGACCTATTTATTTTTCATTTACTATTCAAACAACTCCTAGCTGATGGGGTTCGTGCTTCCTGCATAGTTGATACTGCTTTCACTCAACGACCGAATGAATCCAAACGCGATCAACCTCTCTCCCCGTCACATAAGCTATTGTCTCCACTCACTGCTCCTTGGTTGTTTTGTCATAAAAATAAGAAAACCACGCAAAAAAACACTACGCTCTCATCGTCGTCAGGTGGTTTTCCGAGAAATAAGATTGGGGAGCCAGAGAGAAAGACGGAGAATATGATTCAGAGAGAAAGTCTCGTGTCGCTCACTCGAGCAGCTATTTTATACTGTAAAATGCAATATATGCGGTAGTTTTCGAGCATAGCATTCCTCATATAAAGCAACAAGGCTTGCATGATAATCACGATCCAAAGTCAGACCACAAGTCATGTTAAAAAGCAGGTAGCTGGGTCTTTCTTGGCTAAGGTCAAAGGTTGACAATTTTACCAGCTCTACAAGTTTCACATTGTATTATATTCAACTTTGTATGGCGGAGATGTTCCACTCTTGACAGCAGTTCCTTGGAAGGGGTCCCCACAAGCTCTGTTGTCTACATACGGGTTAAAAGTTTTTGAATCGAAAAGCAGCACACTGCTTGAGCGTGCCTACACTGTTTACACACATGGGTGCGCATAAAGTTGTTTCAATAATAAGAAAACAAAACCAGCAGGAAAAAGTAGAGTAAAAGTTGAGTGGACTAGACTCCAGCGTTCCGTTTCTTATTATGTCAACTTACATTTTCCACTGATTTCCATGGCATGCTCTCCGTGGCTTGGTTGCAGTCACTGACATTTCACGAAGGGTACATAATTTCAATTGAAATGCTAAAAATAAATGTACTCTGGAAGAAGAGCTTTTCTCGGGCTCGATCTAATTACTTACTGAAATTCAGAGGATTACATCGCATTTCGCAGTATTTGGCAGTCGGTGAGATTGTCATGTGTTTCATACACTGCGTAGAGACACACAAGCACACAGAGACAGGCTCAAACTCCTCCATCCTCCGAGAGTTGAATGATGGAGAGGAAAGGACGAAGGGTTGGCAGCGTCAAACAAAAGATTGATTTCCGTTTCCATCCCAATCCGAAACTTTCTTTCCTCCATGAAATCACACATCGTAAAGGAGAGATGTTAAGTACGCAGTTTTCCAGGGTGAGTCGTGTCTCTGCGCTGCAGGGCATGTATGGCCATGGTCGAAAATAAACTCTTTTGATACAATGACAGATCACGTATTAGCATATAGAATAAAATAGAACACAATAGAGAAAGCTGGACTGGTGGCAACCAAACAGAGAAAAGGAGAGGCAGCAGAGCGGAGATGAAAACGAGAGGGAGGAATAAGAGTTGGAAAAATTTAGATATACACTCGTCGTCGTGTTGATGTTACGTGAGAGAGAAGGATTGGAAGGAGGACGGCGAAGCCTCTTTTCAAGACAACGATGACTGGAGAGAGTTTTTTTCAAGTGTTTTGATTTGCATATCTTGTTCACGCATTGCAGTCAAGTGACCCGTTTCTTTCAGTCTGTCAGAGAGAGCGAGAAAGATGGTGAATTTTCTCCACTTTTTCTCCACACTTCCTTTTTCCTGTTGAGAAAACAGTCAACATTCTATGCACCACTCGACTCGACGGCTACATAAGTACATTACGGATATGATGATAATGACGGTCGGTCCAAGTTTTTAACAGCAGGGCAGGGGCCAATAAGCATCCATGCACATCAAATAAGGTGATTGAGATGCAGGGTTGTAAAAATCTAGAAAAAAAATACGAACCTTATCTTCCAAATCCCACTGCTTGTTTCATGATTGTTATGAGCGAAAGAGAGAAAAGCGATAGCGTTTCCGGTGCGGGAGAGAGAGAGAAAGGAAAATGGCAATATTTTCCAATAAGGCACAACGACGACTACGACGGCGCTCGTGGTGCGCGTCAGTTGAGTCGCTTGTACCCTGATTTTTTCTCTCCTTTTCTTCACTTTTCACTCCATTTTAAAACACAGTCAACCAGTCGAGTTCATCCATGGTGTTCTGGCTTTTTTTGGTCTGAAGCTTCGAAAACGTCGATTTCTCTGGTGGACGGAGAGTTTTCGACTTTCATGAATATATGGTCATCATCATGCTCCATTCCAAAAAAAATCCATACAATTTCCCGAGCAACATTCAACATTACTATTTATGACTGCTTTACGCTTAACCCACTGAGAGTGAAAGTGCTCTTCTAGAATATGAATGAAGTTTTAACGGAATGACACTCGAAGACGATGTCGTCGTTATATGTATGCACTAAAGTGTTTTTACATAAAATCACACAATTTTTCCCCGTATACATACGCATTTTGTTCCTGTAATGGGCTTTCCGCAGCCATCCAATGTACAACAGCGAGTCCTTTCTCTTTGGCTTGAGAATTGGACTTTGGTATTATTTCTGATTTTCAACCCAATCCGTCCGTCCGTACCAACAAAAGAATATTATTGTCTTCAACGATCCTACGGCTTGTATCCGAATGGGATAAAAATGCAGGGATGATAGAGTGAAAAGAGATCTTTATGGTTCTCCAAATTCTCTGAAGTGAGTGCACAGTTGAGCAGTTCGTTTCGCGACCTACATATTTTCATACGTGAAACTTTCCTCTTCCTCCTCGGAGCCGTAATCCATACTCCCGACCGATATTTCGCTGAACTCCACGAAATATCCTTTGTGCTCCGCATAACATCTCCTTTCCCTAGCCCACACAAAGTCCATTATGTGTACGTCATTCGAAACACGTGTAATCTTAATATGCATATGTAATGTACGTGTGTGCTCGAACATGGTCCCTCTGTTTCTCTTTCTCTCTCATTTCGAAGTTGGGAGAGCTGTGAGGAAACTTTTAATGAGGAGAGAACTTAACTTTCCATGACTGATTCTGATTATGAAGGTGGCGTGGCCAATGTGTCAGATCGCATACTTTCCTCTCCTTTCTTCCTCAAACCCCGAGTGTGCTCATTGATGCATGAGTTTGCTCTTCTAATTAAACTCCGATCAAAACAACATTGGTCGCATAGTAAATAGCTGCATCATCGTCGTCATTTTCGGAGAAGCACACATATTTAAGCATAATATGTGTGTGGTACTCTACATCCATATAATTTTCTGCAAAATTCTAACAAAAAAAACTCAGAGCCGCCTGGAAGACAGTGATTCTGCCTCTTTTGTAGCCGTAAAATAGGATACATTCCTATGTACGGGTAAAGTGGGAGAATCACTCCTTTTCTCCCGTTTTCTCAAATGTCTGACTAATCACATACATTGTTTGATGGTTGATTGAAAGTTGTGAAGGTAAACATCACACTGTTTACTTTAAGTTAAGAAGTTGTGTGATGTGACTGATAAAGGATATCGATCCTCCCGTTTTCGCTCTCTGGTGAAGTAGTTGCACACACACGGTGAAACAATGTCATACTATCATTATCGGCGCATATGTGTGTGAAAAATGTAAACACATGCATAACATTACTGTGAAAACTACGTCAGTTTAAGTCGTCATCGCTGAAGTCGTTGAGGAGAGACGTAAAGTTCTCTCGTCGTCGTCCTTTTTCTTTCGTCTCTCTTCCTGTCCTTCTGTTTCCAATCCTTTCCATCATTCTTGAGAAAACTCATAATTTGAGATGAACAGTTCTCGCTATATCGACCCCAGAGAGAGATGATGCGAGTGTTTGGTATTGCGCTAAGTCTTTCATCCCGAACATATTTCCGTGCCTTGTTTGTTTATTTTGTTAAAGCTTCTCTGACTTCGTTTTTTATCTAAAATTTTAAGTTGAAACTTTTTCTCTTTGAGGAAAGTGTGGCGTGTGGATCTTTTCTCAGAGAATGTTAAAACACGAGAAGTTTACCCAACTGGTATTTGTTACTTCACCCATGCTCTCTCCCTTCATCAAAACTGGTGCACAAAGCAGCAAAGCGTTTCGCCTTTCTTATATACGTGTAGACAAAGTTCATCTTGAAAAACTATATATAATTCATAGCGGGTGAAAAAATATTCCACACAGTGATTCTCATGGCATGACAAAAGTGAAGGGGAGGCTTTGGACTCCACAAGTGCATCTAGCTAGTATGTGTACTAATATTATATTTATATGTATTTCTGTACATATTCCGTAGATAATCTCCGTGCATCGAGGTCCCTCCTTGATTAGTTGCGGTGAGAAGAGAAATAAACGGAAAGTAACAAGAGAAGAATGGGATACGGGGAGAGAAAGACGAGGGCTTGTAACTGTGAGCATATCTCCACTAAATCACCCTGTGATCGAGGTGTACATCTATTAATAGCAATTTTGCACTTTATAATTGCAGGAAAGGGCTTAACTCGTGTTCTTCTCTATTAGAGAAAAACATTACAATGTTGTGAATGAGCTGCTCTGCATGCTGGTCTCTGTCGGCGTAATAGCTCAGGAATGTCAGGAAAACGCGGAGGAGATAGACGTTGGACGCAAATGGCGGCGAAGAATGTACAACAACATGTTCTCCTAAATCCAGACTCTCTTACATAACCCACACACATCAAGACGACACGACGACTGCTCTTCGTCACATTTTTAGCATTTCACCACTCACTAAAAGCCAAAACACGGGAAGTGCATGAGTAAACTTTGCAATTTTCAAACATTTTAATGCCTTTCTCCTCTCCGCCTGTGACAAAGGTACGTCTCCCTAAATGTGCACAACTATGCCAAGCTGCATGCACACATCTCTTTTTTTTGTCGGCGGTTGTCTGATTGTGAGTTGTTGGGTACACAGGCAGACACCCCGAGTCACAATGCGTTCTCTTCGAAAATCAATTACTCATGCATTTCTCTCCACAATTTTCGACGCTTCGTCATCCACTTCTTTTGGAGAACATTTTCCTCCGCTTCGGCTAACATCATCTTTCGTGTGCATTTCATTCAGGATGCAACAAAGTGCAAAGGCAACCGATATATTAAAGTGGTGCAAAGCCTTTCATTGTGGAGTCTGTCGTCATTAGTTCTTTGTCAACGTCAACCCTATGGTTCAGAGTAGCTCACCTCAGTCATTGTAACGCTACATTCTCGCCTTTCCGCAAATATGCAAATATCCAGGCAGGCGATGATAATGATTAGGCTTCCTCCGGAAAGGAAACTCTTTCAAAAATCTTTTTCACACTGCGCTCCATTGCGGTGTTGTCGGCTTCCCGGAAACAATCCCTGCTGTAGGTATTCAAAAGTTTTACAAGTGCCCCATTTTCTTGAGCTTCGAGCTGTCTCCACTTTCAACTGCCTCCCAATTAAAGTAACACGACTCAAGTGATTCCACACGTGTCACTCGAGATAACGAATTTGTTAAGAAACTTTCTCAGCTGAAGTGTCACGCTCCTTTGTAAAGAAGCGCGGGGAGACAGAGAAACCCTGTTTTGGGCCAAGGGTGCTTCTTTTACCTTCACAATTTCATATTTCATCCACAGCGGCTTAACAGTACATCTACGCTTCGGATAAGAGCTCATCCATGTTCTGCTTTTTAATAAGAGCGGAGAGACATGGTTTTGTCCAGGTGCACGCTGCACACTCATTTCCCACTTTTACATTATTTACGAAGGTTACGCTGAGGATAACCTTCATCAGAGCATCATCAAGGTGCACCAGTATTTAAATATTTAGCCAAGTTCAAGCGTTTGAGGATTCCACTGCAATTCTCTCTCGCTCTCTGAATGCCCTTCGCGAAAAATAAGTAGAGCACATGAAAATGTGAGGGAAAGCACCTTGTGAAAGTGCGCAAACACGTATGCATGCTTTCGCTTTCCACTCAGCTTTCCCTCGTTGCATAAAGGGCCTCATCAGTTTGTCGGTCACGTCACATCATTGCATTGCAAGCTTGTTGGGAAGCGAGAAAATTTTTCAAAAAAAAAATCCGGAGATCTCATCAACCCTCAACGTTTGAAGTATTTGGACTGGAGAAAATTCTTCATTTTTTTCACACGTTCACGACGGAGACGACAGTGGAACTACGGAGAATGAATGTGCGGTTGGTGTTTCGACAACGATAACGAATGTGCATAATTCTAATACGTGTATCCGTTCGAGAGTAGAGTGTGCTAATGAATTGTAATCTTGTGGTAATGAATCTTAATAAAAAAAAACCCTGTCCTGGAGCAAAAGTTGACTGAAAGCGCTTTCCTCAGGAGACCCGCATTTATAGAGGTACGCGCACCATAGGTTCATTCATGTAAAACTAGTACAAATTGCTAACCAGAGGATAGCTAGCTAATTTGTAAAGCAAACATTTAATTCATGCGAGAAATGAGGATGAGCGCTCCACTCAAATTTGACGTCCAGGTGGCGCCTTACTCTCTAATCATTCTTTCTTTAAGAGTCGCAGTAGGTGTGCCTGGCTTCTTTAAAAAGGATACAACCGATTTTGTGTAAAATGTAGACATTTTTAATCGATTTCGTGGTAGTCGTTGTGTGTTGATTTACCTCTACTTTTATTTTACTCTACTTTTATTACTTTTTATTTCAGGAATTCTCAGAGTTGCCTCGAGTATTATGCATATTAGTTCCATAATTAGGTTGTGGAGTACTGGAGAATACTCCAGAGGGCAAGAACGAGCCTTGCTATTTATTGTGTTGAGACAACGAAAGAAAATGCCATCATCTCGTGTACTTATCATATTCCACGCAATCGCTCAAGATTGAGGTAAGCCGCAAAATTGTACTGTATAAACTGATTCTCAGCGCAAACTTTCATCAGCATACAAACTTTTTCTACAGTACATATAATTAACAACTTTGACGACTTTTGGAAAGCGGATTAGTAGTAAGTTCTTACGTTAAGCATACTCGTCCAGACGTATTGTATGGTGCAGTTACACAGAGGGGCCGCATGGGTTTGGTTTTTCATATTTGTTAGGATTTTTCAATTGGAGCATATACTATAGAGTTTACATAACAATCGCTTATTGCAATTTTACCGGCATGAAAAATCAGTAAAAAATTACACACGGTAAGCAAATATGATCTATTTATTCGTATGTCTTATTAATTTCCCGGTACAAAGCATTTCGTTGTTAAAATGAACAAATTGACGGGAATTAACTTCTTGTATTAATCACAATTGTCACACTTGACTTAAAAATTGTCACACTTTAAAAAATCACAATATAACAACTTTACCACTGAAAATGTATTTTCTTTTGCTACAGAATAAAGATGTAACGTTGATATAAAAAATATAGAATATGACTTGTTTTTAACACAACGAGATTAGGTTCTCTTAATTTTAAAGACAGATTAAATACGTTTAATCTGTCTTTAGCGCCAAAACTGACTCGGTAGTGACCATACAGTTGCTACAAAAGGAATGTTCTTCCTTTGTGTGTACGGTGAACTCGTTCTATATACCTTCCTCCTTGAATTCGTTGAATGTGAAGACTCTCTAACAGAAATTCCTCTGGTGTCCCCATTGAGAAACCACATTATTCATTTCTTAATTATTACTATTAATGTGGTCACGTATTATTATATCATCATTTCATTTCAAACAATGACAAAAGAGCATTCTCTCCACTGTTCTGAGCCTGGCTTCCCTTTGTTGTTGAGGAGCGAGAGAAAATGTCACGCTTTCGTTGTCTTTTCTCTCTCTCTCTCCCCGTTCTGTCCTTTTTCAAGACGGCGAGTGAATATTCGTCAACGACGAGCAGTGAAAGGCGAGACAAGGAGTGAGTAATGATCTCTTGTCTGTGTTTCATAGAGTTTGTAAAAAGAAATATTTTCGGAATTAGGTAAACGAGACGGGGAGGTTCAGATGAAATCGTAGGCATTTGTCTGCTCCTTGCTTTATTGTGTACACGACTCTCATTTTGCGAAAAAAAGAGATTGTTTTTCCTCCGGAGAAAGTATATAGTGTCTTGCCTAGGCTTGTGGTATGCAAACAGTTGAAAGAGAAACGAGTCTCGAGTGCTGAAGCCCCTCTTTGTGTTTGCTCCTCCACATTATCTTAATGAAATGTGTGACAACAGCTTTTCAATTGAATATTAAGCGGTATTCCAAATGAAAAATTGTGTACTCATCAAGACGAAAAATGAAAAGGGCACACACAAGAAGCCCAGCTTTTGGAACGGTAAATACAATGTTTGAGGTAGCTCCGTAAAGTTACAAAAACTATGCATACTTTATGAGTCGATAATAGAAAGAGCGTGAGAGCGTCTCTAAAAGACGAGTTCATTGATGATGATGCTCTCATGAATAGAGAGTTTTTCAGAGTGTATTCAATGCGCGTAGTACTTAGGATACAAATATGTAGAGTTTCAAAGCTCATAAGATGACGTCTGTCTATTGTAGCTTTGAGAGAGGTCTTGTTCTAGATGTGTTTGCCATTTTTAGGAAGAGAGCTCATAACGTGGATGGATTCGCTGTTTTTTTAGCAATTAACTGATTACTCCAAACAAAAGTAATACATTTTGAGATGAAACTATTGTACAGATAGAAAGTTTGCAAAAAAGTCCTATTTATTCTCTTGATCAGCAGGTACATTTATGCTAACCTTCAGAAGCTTAGAAAATCAATAAAACAAATCTGCATCATTTTTAACATAAAAAAATGAACATCTTTCAAACCTCGCGTTTTCTACAACTCTGTTGCTCTTTTGCTTTCAAACACACATCCATTTTTAGGTTGAAGATTTTGGGAAACGATTTAAAAGTGAATGGAAATGAAACAGGTAGTGAGCCAGACGGATTTTTGGAGAAAAGCTTATTTCCTTTCTTTCTCTTTGAAACACAAACAAGCGAAATAAAAATAGCTTCCCGTAGATGAGGCAGGAACATCTCATTTCTGTAATTGAAAACGAGTTTGAAATAAGAGGAAAACGTGGGGGACACAGGAAGGAGAAGGAGTAGAGAGAGAAAAACAATCTGTGACTTTGTAAAGCGGGTGAGTGAATTGCTGAGTAACTCTCATTTTCATTTGACTCCGCCAACTTTTTAACTTTCCGTTTTTTCTTTCCGCCCTCTCTCTCTCTCTCTCTAGTTGTTTCTCCGTCGACAGAGAAAAGGAGAAAGTGAAGAATCAAATTGAACCGACAATTTGCCTCACTTACAAGATATTTTATGACGTGCCTCGCTACACTAAAAGTCTTTTCTTGGGGAAAGCATTGCTTATAAATAAATTTCTTTCCAAAATTCCTAAAAAATCCTCTTTCTCCCACACATAAGGGATACAGATCTGCATGTATTTGTATATTTCTACTTGTACATCCACAGAGTTTTGAAATACACTTTTCGTTAGCAGCATGCAATTTGACCTGATATTGAGAAACTTTTCCTTCTGTAGATGTTACGTATTGGTGAAAGGAGGGAATCTTTTTACATGTGTCATTCCTTCATTCCACTCTGCAACACAACTTTCTCCCCACCACTTTTCCTTCTGCGGCAAAAATGACATTCTCCCATGACATACAAGCGTGTGTATCCTAGTTTCCTTCTTTCCCTCTGCCGCACCGGTACTTTTCCGTTTTATTTGTTTTGTGTGCGCTGTTGGTTGTTTTTACTTACTTTTTTCTGCCTTGATGCAGAATGTGGGGAGAGTAAAAAGTAAAAGTAAACACTTGCTATATATGCTTTCCAATATTGACGACTCTCGCTCATTGTCAGTCAACACAAAGACTCCTGCTGTAAGAAAGAGTAATGCTGAGAGCTCTATTGTAGAATGGGCGTATGTGAGTGTGTAAGGTCGCATGTTCAGAGGGAAAATGTTTGAGCATCAGTACGATTCCCTGAAGCTGATCTCCTGAGATTTTGAGTGGCCTGGCCATGAGAGGAGAAATGTATGGTTTTCATAACTGTGACAATTGACCTGCATCGTCAAAGGGAGCTAAATAATTTATGGCAGTTACAATACCAAGCATGGAGCTCGCCGAATGACTCAAAAGGACCACCGCGCAGAGTGGGCAAGTGCTACGTGGAGCAATTCGATTTTCTATGGCAGCTCAGTGCTTAACCGTGTCCTTTGAGCGGATCCGCGTGTCCCTGCTCGAATTCCGGATCGCTGTGCAATAATACTATGCAACTGTGTGTTGTCGACGTCTCCTTGTTATTATTTGTGCATTTCACCACCATCCACATCGTATACTGATGTATGTGCATTGTCTCCAAGCTCGTTTGAGGTAGAATGGTCTTCTTTGTGCGCAATGTATGCACATATTGTGAATGTTTGCATATATATCACTTTGCACACTGTGCATGCTCTCTACTTGTGACAAGATTTTCAGGATTTTATAAAACATTTTTGACAGGCTGGGGGCACCAAGAAAAACGGGTCTGAAAAAAGTGTTGCTTTTAAAAAAAGAAACCTCTTCTCTCAACCCCTATTACGTATGCATGATACTTGACAGTGTTATGAGCATTTTGAAAATCACATTTCAACATCTTCATACTTCCCTAGCCAGACAATCTGAAAAGAATCTCCTGGTTTTCAGTTACTTACTCTTTTCCACTGCACTTTTCACCAGATCGTTTTCCTTTCGCAGTCTCTCACACATCGGAATCTACATACATTACGTCTCTATTACACAAGTTTTTTTGCAGAAAAGAATAACTATACATAGGTGCATAACATTACATATATTTACAAAACTCGAGTAATAGCTCGTGAGATGCCTCTCTGAGCCACCAGTACGACTGTAAAGAGAAATGTTTCTGAAAGTTGATGTCTGAAAAAAAAACATGATAGGACAAGCACTCATTCCCATTTTCCCTTTGCTGGAGCAGCGAGAATAATAAATGTAATATGTCTTTTTTAGAAGGCCACTTGACTCGCCTATTTCCCTAACTTGACTTTCCCACTTGTCTGCGACTCCACTCAGACACACATAGTATTACCTATATGTATAGGAAGTCTGGTGAGAAATCATAGTCATTTAGTATCGCATTATATGTGTGTATGTCATCATCAGTCAAAAAGAATCTTTTTATGTGTGCTTCTCGTTAGTGGGAGAAATTTTCGGAGTAATGCTTCCACAATTCGAACAGGCATAACTCACTGATGGCCTGCCATTCTTGGAGTAATACTACTACAACAACACCTACCTCGCAACGATATATCTCTAAGGGATATGTGTATCTAAGCGCTCGTCGTCCAGCAAAAACTAATATACGGCGTGATGCATACCGACGTGTGCGAGAATGGCACACAGCACAAGAGGGAACCTGTATAATTCGGATTTTGCCATCCTGATTTGGTAAAACTCCTTTTCTTCGCTGTCAGGAGGATAAGCGAAGAGCATTTACTAGTTGTAGTGGTCGTTGTAGTCTTTCTCTAGTGGAATATAAGAGAAATCTCTCCTTACGTCCGCTCTCCTCGTTGTGAGTCTATGTAAAATGGGAAGGCAAAGTAAATGGGAGGATTGGAAGCACACAAGACGGTAATCTAAAATATAAAACAAAGTAAAACGACTAAAAAGAAGGCGAGAGAGGGTCCAAGTGTAAGCAGTGATGATACACGAGTAAATATTATACACAAGAGGAAGCAACCCAAGAACCACATTGTATACTGCCTTTCTTTCTGCTGAAGAGAGCTTAGTGAACAAGAGAGAGTAGAAATAGCATGGAATGAGAGAGAGAGAGATGAAAATGCCCGTGGTCGGGTCGGTCGGGAAAGAGGAAGTCGGGGAATTTGACGTCAGAGAAAGCCATGGAAACGGAGAGACAAGCAGCCAGATCTTCTTGCATTTACTCCATGCACATATTCTACTACTAGGTACATCACTCTCGCACATACAGCATACATGCACAACACGTCGAGACACACTGAACCCATATACGACAACTTTTGGTGGAGGTCTTGTATTGTGAGAAGAAGGGCATATTGAGAGGAAAGACGGGAAAAAGTGTGGTAGTGGTTGGAGGAGCAAATAGAAGAATCAGGGTAGAAAAAAAATATGATAAGAGAAAGAGTGAAATAGCATGGCAGGGGTTAGCCATGAAGAAAACTCTCATACGATACATAAACAGTCATAAAAAAGTACGCTGACGACGAGCACTCTCGCACGTTGAATGTGTGTGTCTCCGGCAAGAAAGCCATTTTTGCGAGTTCTACTCCACATTTCTCGGAGAGCGAGTCAGTGATGGAAGAGTTGCAGTGCAGCAATAATCTGACTCTCTGCTGCTCACATGCCAGCTGCACTCGTCGTCGAAGAAAAGCGAAATCCTGTGCCAGTTTCCCTCACGAGTAACAGCTGTAATGTAATACGCGTGAAGTTGCAGCAACAGACAGGGAGACCAAGGCAGAGAAGTTGTAGACGAGCGGAGTAAAAAAAACGGATCTTTTTCAGAGGCCACGTGGTGGTATTGTGGTGTATGCCAATGTATGCACCACACAATCAACAGTATATTTCTTTTGTGCCTCCTGGCCGACACGATTCTCATTTCCATCGGGTCTCCATCCAGTATAGTGATGTCACCTTCATATGAGATGAAAGGCCACAACAGACACATGTGTGTAATGGGATAAGACGGCGACTTTTGGAAGTTGCAATAATGTGGGGGGAATGTCGTCGACAGGATTTTGACATAATATATTTTCTTCTCTCTTTTTGAAACGAAAGAAAACACTGCGCGAGCCAAAACCAAGTGGCACAAAGGCAGCAGCGTGGCCACTAAAATGTTTTCTACCGCAACTCTTTCGGAGCTCGGAGAGGGTGTATAAAACACAAAGATTGTCGGGGAGAGAGTGGCCGGTTGCGAATCTTGAATGAAGCTAATATATTGATGGCATGAATCAGATGACAAAATGTGGGATACAAGTTTAATTTCAATTTTTTTTGCGGAGTTTGCATTTTCTCAAGCATTGCCGATTCGTCGTACTCATTTTGAGTGGTGATTCAAGCTGTTTGGAAAAATCTCATTTGTTGTTGAAACGGATGTCTGATTTTATCGAATGCGTACCCATCAGTACAAGAGTATACTATGTTTCTCTACTTTGAAATCTCCAAATCAAAGTAAGCTTCCACATATAATCAATCAGGCGCAAGGGTGACCAAGTCCAGGACGACGGAAGAGACAAACTTCTTGTTGAAGACAAAGCACACAACCGTTTCACGTTCCCCACCATGAGGTCGTATTATCAGGACGATAAATGTGAAGAAAGCATTGTTGTTGTTTTTCGTTGTGGCCGGAGCTACAAAATCCTGTTGGCAGAACGCATATCTCTAGAGCCGAGGGGTGTACCACACTCAAGAAATGCTATCTTCTTTGAATGTAATTTGGAAAATGACTCGGGCGTCTTCACTCCCCGTAATATTGTTAGCTCAGCAAGCACACGGCACCGGAGATAATGCTAATAGAATAAATGATGTTTACGGATTTCTTTTCTCTGCGCCCATAAAACTAATTCATTTTCAATCAAATTGCGTAGTATGATTGAAGGAAGCAGATGTGCGGTGTTGTATTTCTAGGCGTTCACCTTCTAACTCTCTTCCGACCATCTTTCTTTTACGTACATATCATGTCTGTGTCTTGAGTAGACGACACGGCTTTTGTTTCTAATATAACTTTTTTTAGGGTTCACGCACGACTGCATACTGCATGCAAGATGTAGTCTGCCATCTCTCTCAACAGTATAGTGCCTTGTTACATCCTTTCATATCAACTTTCCACGTATAACTATTCCATCCTGTACTATCGACAAACACTATTTTTACGCTGAGAAAAGAGTCAAGCCATTTTTTTGTATCTCTAGAGCGTGTGTTTGTATCTTTGTACGCCATGCACTTACCTCTGCATTGGGATGATGATGAAGATTGATGTAGCACCAAAAGTGATCCGCTACGCTGGAGGCCGGCTTTCTCCATGATGATCGTGAGTACATGGGACTGTGTAACCGGGAGAGAAGAACACGGCATTAGGAAGGCTTGCAATAACAACTTGTACAGAAATTCACTTCAGCTCACTAATCCGTTCAAAAATTAGGAACATGTCTCTGTAATTCCTTTTTTTCCCCTCTTCATTTTCGTCGTCGTCGTCGTCATCCATCCTTCAGCCCTTTGCATCCTGCAGAAAATTGTAGTACACCACTCTGTAAAAAATGGGGAGGCAAACACCGTTCTTGGAGGAGGTGTAAGGTGTGAATACACTTTCAATTTTCTCCTCAGAGAGGGAATATGTTGAGACACAATGTACCCTCACCACACAATAAGTCAATAAGGAAGCCCACGCTCTGCTTTTCCCATTTTCACTCTTGTATTTAATGTCATGTCTGCTCACGAGTCTCTCTGCTTCGTCGTCGTCATGTGAATATTTATTCTCGAAAATCTCCATCATTAAAGTGTGCTGCCCCTATTTTTTCCGGCTCATGCCCCAGTATTCAATTATTCAAAAGTGTACAGCTCGGAGAGACGGACGTGGGTCGTGTAGCGCCACAGAATGGATGTCTATGTCTGTGTTTGAGAGTGGTCGTAGGATTTTGAGTGCGAGTCCATGTACAAACTTCGTGAGTCGACGATATCACTTCGTAAGAAAGACGTAATGCGAGCGAGAGAGGAAGTCGTATAGTCTACAGTTATGACCATGATGGCTATTCAAGGCTTCAAACATCACAAAATAATATGCCACATCATCTCTCTGAATCTCTATCTCGTTAATATGCTATCCACTGCAATTCTCTTCCGCTCTGGATCCTCCATGTAATAAAGTTATGGCTGATGTACCGTAAAAGTAGACGAAGTAAAACGTTCTCGCTGATTTTTTTTTACTTTCTTTCTTTCCTCTCTGTCTCTCACTCCATGCTCCTCACAAGTTTTTGAGATGATGTGCACGACTAACGAAGAGGGTTGTGAGAGAAATCTTACAAGTTGTGTTGGATTAAAGGGAACACTTACCTCATACAAGTGCTCCACACTGCTACTTCCACAATGTCTCTCATTTCCTCAAAGCTTTTCACTCTCAGATTGAGCATGCCTTGAGGCATTGCCAGGCTGTCTTGAAAAATACGTAATATGCCCATGCTTTCGTGGGGGAAAAATGCTCTTGTCATTTTGATTACCAGTCACCCACAACGAGAGTGAGTCGAAAGTGAGAGGCGCATCTTTCAGATTAGCAACACGGCTGATGATGAATGCAAAAAAGTTACGGATCAAAACAACTCTCACTGTATTCCCGAAAAGTACTCCTACGCCTCACTGCCATTCTTTTCGTGGAATAAAGAAAAAAGTCTGTGAGATTCATTCCAAGAAAAAAATGCACGATTCACGGACCACTTGGCATTTAGAAAAAAAAACGACGTAGTATCTGTAGTACCGCGTGGTAAGAAAAAAAACATGATTTTATCAAACGGAGCAGACCAGCCTTTAGCCTTGAACCAACGACCTGAAATAATGCGACATACATGGTGGTAAGCTAACATCAATTTTAGAACAGCAATACAATGGGATGCATGTGGAAAATAAAACTGCTCTGCACTGACATAACCTTGGCCCCCGAAGAAAGTATGGTACACAGAGATTTTTTTGACGGTTTGACCCTTGAGGTAGAAACAGGGAAAGAAAAAAACCGAAAAAGTCTACAAGGAATTCTACGGTTTGTTTTCTTCTACCATCCATAAAACATCCCATTTGCTGACCACGGCTACCCCTTCCATCGGCCCATGCACTACATAATCGTAAGGGATCCGATGAGGGACATAAACGTATGGGCCATGTAACACAACCTGAGAGAGGAGCCACAAGTAGTGAAATCGGATTGGAAGACGACGGACACGGCGAGCTCTTTTTATGGTGTAGGCAGACAGATGAAAAGTATATTATTATGTATCTAAGAAAGATGAAGCTGACGTCGTGTGCAGCTTGAATGAGGACTTTTGATCAATGTCCAACACGTGGTGCATATTATATTAGTCTCGCTCTATTTCCGTTCATTTTATGAACGGATTGCAATATTTCCTCAAATTCATACTACTTTTCCTCTCTCGCTATATCATGTTCTGTTCTACTTCGTTGTGATACGATATCTTCCCTTTTTTTCGTATCAAGAATGAAATGTGCGGTTTCTGGGTTGTGTACATAGGCACTCTTCTCTGCTTCTGAGTTTCAACTCAGAAGCACTTGAAACTCTGAAGTGTTCACTCATCTCTTCGCGTTGTGCGCTATGATTTCTAGAGATTGTGAAAGATTTGTTTGTAGTCGTGTGTCTCGAGTAAATTGTAAATGTGGATGAAAGAAGCCTAAGATAATAATGCCAGGATGAATAATGCGAGTCACATTTTGTCTGTGCGACTGACAAAATAAGGAAGCTTCTGACAGACTCTGTCTGGGATATCCTTACGTTTATAGCCACCAATTTTGAAAACTGTTATACCTTTCTATCCATAAGCTTTCTTTTTCTTTTGCCATTGTCTTCGTTGTATTTTTCTTTATGCGGATAACAGACGGGGTTTCGATTATCTGAAAAGATGGAAATCCTCCTGTACGCCGTTGGTGTGCACGCCTTATTGGAGAGTGTGATCTCTGTCTTCCAATCTCGCGTCAAAGCTTTCTTTTTGTTACCGCGAAGAAAGAGGCTTGTCAATTCAAGCAAAGATAATGTTATTACGTTGGGAGGAAAACTTGATTTCCCCGCACCGCACATTTGTAATGGTCACCTACGCATTTTCCCTTCAAAAGCGTACTCACTCTCGGAGTAAGGTAAAAGGCTGAGTACATCCCGCGTGGTTGTATCTTTTTCTCTCTATTTTTTCACTTATTATTACATGTGCAGTTGAGAAGTTCTCCGTCGAAGTGCCGCCACTCACAATCAAATATAATTGCATTTTGTAACTAATGTCGTAACACAAATGAAAAAGTTGTTGGAGATCGTGCCGAGCTAAAATTGAAAGGGCAGACATACATCCACACACAGTTTTACAATGTAATCAAATCAACCCACACTCTCGTGGCGAAGATGCTCATTGATGCGTCGAAAATCTTTAATCGACCTCGGCACAATCTTTGAAAAAACAAACCAATGTCACATCTCTCTCTCGTTTTGCAGTGTAGAGCCTCTTTCTTTCTGTGGAAGACGTGTGTGCAACTGTCGGCAACTCGCAAAATATATCGCTCTTGTCTCGTCCCAAAACTTCAACATTCTTTTTCTTTCTCTCGTTTACGCCCTGTCTCCTGTGTCGGGCTCGCGCAGAATTTCCCCAGTTTATATTCTGTACATGCATGACTTCGCACATAAACGGTCTTAAATCTTTTCCGCCATATTTAATAATAACTTGTGGATAACTGTTTGGCTCAAGAGGTGGTGGAGAACACAGGGAAACTTGTGTGTAACATGATGTATTTTACATTATACGTCATGCTCTTTATGTGGCATCACAGTAATAACTCCTATGATGAATTCGAGAATTCTGTACAAACTCGAGAACAACTGAATTTGTCTCGGTGTGTAACGTGAATGCGAGTCTGTGGGGATAATGCATTTTCTTATTCATGCTCACATGCACCTTGTATGTGCATAAATATATGCATTATGATGTATGTCACAAGACGTTTATATGACGTGTCGAAGAGAAAGTCGGGAGAAAGCGAGAGGCGGAGTACACTCAGGCTTTCTACGTAACACACTTTGTGTGAGTGTGGGGGGTCTAATTTAAATTCACAATGGTTCACTGGAACCCTGTCGCATCTTCTCAAAGTGATGCGAACCGTGAGTGGTTGACACAAAACGAAGTCTTTGAAATGACATCGCTCTCGCAAGGAGCTATGGTGATGACAACGACCGTTGCAGGGCTATTATTTTACCCATCTCTGTGTAGTGGTGTAACAATATTTGCCTCGAACCGCAAATATTTTTTCGGATAAAACCATACAATCTATGTAAGTACGTAATATGGGAAAGTATTGTATGGGAAAGAAGAGAAATCGTGAATTTTCATATTTATATGAACATGTAGAGCGCGTTGAGAGGAAAGCTTCTTGGGAAAAAATTCGATGAAATAAAACAAGAATTTATTGGAGAGCTCAGTTCTCACATGATGCTAGCACTTTTTTAAAAAAAATAGCAAATAACACTCTACCATATTGCGGTGTTTTATGGAGGAGAGTCTGAAATGAAATCAAAGACATGCCGTTGTTATGGCAAGTCATATTTCACATTCGGCACACCGTGACAATCTACGGAATTGTGTTTTTACGTGATGCTAAAACCTGATATCAAGCGATGAGAGTAAGAGTTGTCTTTCAAATAATAATTACTGGAGATTGACTCCCACTTCAGATTTGATTTATATCGGATTCGAAATCCTGGTTTTTGAGTGTTTAAAAAATTGGAAAAGATTGCATGGTATTGGGATGTTGTAACCTGTAAGTTTTGAATCCGCTGAAGAAAATTCGAAATCTAACTGTAGCTCAACTAAGGTGAAGACGAAGATTTGCGATCGATTTCCAGTAAAAGGATATAAAGACGTGAGAAGGTGTCCATGACAATGTTTGCGTAATCGAGAGAGATCTTGGATTTGCGTCAAATCAAACTTATTTACGTCACTGACTCAATTCCCAGACAGGGATTCATATTCATTTTGTGCAAATGATGTGATATGCTCAACGAGGCAGTGGATAATCGTGTCGCTCCACCAAACCCGTAGAATGTAGTCGACGGAAGGGCTTATTACACGTCAGAAGTGTGGATGAATTTAGAAGAAAAAACAAGTGGGCTCTTTGATTTATTTTATTACACTTCTTACATTCAAGTCAATATTCCACTTCATAGTAAATAGGATAGTGTACGGTGCACCACACGTGATGGTGAAGTCGTACAATATTTTTTCGTCTAAATTGGAGAGTAAAAAAGAAAAACGAGGGAGAAAGTATAAGAGAGCGGTGCAGAAGAAAGTGTACGCGACCCTCAAAAAACTGATGACAACGATCTAAAAATCTTCATAAAGTGTTATCATTTATCTATCAAAAATTTTAGACGACTTATGAATTCTTTTCAAAGACATTGCATAACCGCTTGAAAGTATAAAGGAAAAGGAAAATTTCCCACTTTCTCTCGTCGTCGGCTTCATCTCCAGTGCGGAAAGAAGATGTGTGGTTGTACATTAAGAAGAAAAAAGGTGCACTTGCTCTCCGTTGAAATCTTTCTGGGACATCTGTGCGTGAAAAGGTGAACGGTGCACCGACATTTTTATACGACAATATGGCAGTGTAATATAATAATTTTAGGTGCGACGACAAAAAGGAGAAACCCAAAGTAAAGAAATTTCTTTCCTTTGGAAATTCTGCGTTACCGTTCATGGCCAAGTGAGTTGTATACTGCATGCTTCACACTTGCCGTCGTGAGGGGATGGATAATAATAATGGTGTACCTATATTGGATAAGCTCGGTGTGCACTTCTCATGTAAATTTGTTGGAAGTGATGCAGCTATAACCCACAAATAAGATAATGCACTGCAGTACTTGGAAAGTGTGCCACACACTGATGTAATACAATATCTATATAAAAAGGGAAAGTGTCCCTGGCTCCTCCACGGAAAAATCCGTGTTGACACGCAAAACAAATTCGGAGTGAGGAATGCAGCTTATACCAGCGCAAAGTGTGCTACCGTCATAATATATTATGGTTTATGCGGAGCGTTACTCCAGACTTTCACCTTTCAGAGGAAAGCCAAGTGTAATTTGTGGGGATGCGAGAAAGTGATACATTTATTGACACAAACTGCATCGTGTGAGTCCAGATGAGGAATGAGGGTAACTGGAACGCAACAAAACTCCACTGGCACACTGCCGAACCACTTTATGAGCAACGGCGCGAAGAAGGTTGAAGTGGTGGTAATCTTTACTGCATCCCTACCGCCGAAACACACATCATCCACTGAGGAAAGATAGTGCTCCACAAAATCCATCATAAAAAATGGGAGAAGGTTAGGTTGCGTACGACAAATTTCGCAACGAATGCGGGTCGCACCAGGGCCGGTCATGTGTTGGGGTTGAGAGACAGGGAAATAAGCTTTTCAAGACTGAAACTCAAATGCACGATAAATCTTTGTGCCCGTTTAATTTCTCTAGGGCTGCTTGTTGTGGTGGTGTGAGTGTGCAAGGAAACAAAATGTTGCGGCGAATCCAGAGCTGTGCATTATTATTACTCATGTGATTTGCACACTTACATTATTTTGCAGGGAAACATAAACATGTACCTGGGAAAATATATGCTTGACAACGGCATAGCCAAGTGAACAACAACGCCACACCACAACAAGCCCTACTCTCAAAGCCACGAGAAGAAGTGGTACTTTGTGTTGGTTGTACAAACTACTCATCGTAAAAGTGCTTTGTATTTCATAAGGTTCACTATTCGGGTCCTTCATTTTGATGGCTGAACTGCGCCAAAAACACATACAGAGCGGAGTGGAGTGACCTCAAGAAAAGGGCAAGAGGGAGGAATGCTTTGAACAGAGCGTTTGCATAGTGAAATGTTCATTTCTCTAACTTCCTTTTAAAGAAAAAAACTTCTCTCAACTTCAAAGAAGAAGTACGCACGTCATGGGAAAAGAGAGGTGGAGGGGAGTAGTTATAAGTGATAGTTTTTTCGGGTGTACACCACTACACAAACTGAGCTTCCTATGTAATTTTTTTACGGGAGGAATTTTTCCACTGAGATATATCGTTTCCGTCTATTTGTGTAAATAGCTTCACAAACGACTCAGTTTTCAATAAATGACTTCCGAAGATGAAAATCTCCGGTTAAAATAGAAACGGTAGATTGGGGAATTTCCTCAACTCGAGTACACTCTTTCCTAAGTTCCTTTGTACTTTTTATACAAGTCTCTCCACTACAACTAAAAAGGACAACGACAGGGTCCTCTTGTGCTCTCGACTCATTCAGAGGAGTGCTCCTCAAGCATTAATTTTTTAACTACCGAATCTATTACACACGCTGTACGCATAATATATATTTACACAATATACAATTTTAGAAAACGTAGACGGGAGTGGTAAAGAAAAAGACAAAGGAGCGTCTCCCCATAAAAAACAGCGGAACTATATAATAATGTGTAGACGACGGGAAGCAAGTCGTTTTTAACCATGATCACTATCATTCACTTCTTTTCATTCAGACAATATATACAGACATTATTAGCTTGTTGCAAAAATTCCATATTGCATCCCTGCAATCGCAGTGGTCGTCTCCTGAACCGTTAGCAACAGAAAAATTTGTTTGCCATTTTAAAAACCGGTTATTATTTTTTTAATGTCAAACTTCAAAACTTTGGCAAAGCAATTATAATCATTAGTGAGATACCAGTTTAAAAAGTCACACTGTCTACAAAAGTGTTTGACACGCTGCTCGGGCAAGTGGAGTTTACTTTGTGTAGCTTTTCCTCGATCTTGTTGTCGCACCAAGTATACATATACGCGAGCGCTAGTTGAGTAAGTAATCTGATCCAAAACTGTTTTTGTTACATCTCTCCTTTTGCTTCTCTTATGTCAAGATCGAATGCACACAACTTTGACACTTTTACTCTGGCAAATGGCTTTTCTGGTGATTATTTTTATACTGGTGGGAAGCTTCGTTTTTATCTCACACTCGTTCTCTCTCTCTTTCTCTCACGCTTGTCCTCATATATTATTTTCATATATAAGTAGCAAAGTGCAAGCTCGTGATAATCATACATTTTTTCAGGGGAAGTAAACTTTCCTACAACTTGCTCAGCTCGCGATGACTTTTTAGCGAAAAAAATGTATGGGAAAACCATTACACTTTCCCGTATTACAAAGACATAAGTATATCAATTCATCGTGCTCAAATGTGACTCGTCTTAACACATTATTACGGCTTACCTACGACCTTTATATTTCAAAAAATGTTGCAAGTGATAACCCGTCATACCTTATATACATTTTTCACTTTCCCCAACACTCCCACAACTAGATGTATACGCAAAGACTCACTTCCACCGATTATTGTTCTCTGGTCACAGACACACACTACAAACTTATTGAAATTTATGTCGAGAAAAGCACAGAGATAAGGACAGTTTTCATACAAAAAAAATTGCATCGAAACCCACACATTTTGGAGCTCTCCAGTCAGTTTTTTCTTCCAACACTGCCACTTTCTATGAACGTTAACTTTTTATAAGAATGAAAGAAGAGAGGAAAAAAGTTGACTGGCTAACTCTTATTAATTTACTTTTATCATCTACCTTTTATTTTCTTTGCGCAGACTGTTACTCTCTCTCGCTTTCTCTCAGTGTGACTGTTCCAACAACTATTATATTGCCACTAGATAAGCGCGGGAGGTGGAATGGGAAAGTGTGTAGCTTTCACAAAAGAACTCTATTTCGTACATGGCAGCTCTGACAATTTGAGCCAGTGAGATAAAGATCTTTGATGAACATGTCCTTAAACTGACTGTCACGTGATGCTAAAGGTACGGCGGTGGAAGTAGTGGTAAACTACTATCATCGTCAAACATGCACACAAAGAAAATTTCATATTAAATGGAGCCGAGTGTGAGTGTCTCTCTGTGTGTGACTCCACTAAAGAGGGAGAGTGTATGGAAAGTGAAATAGGCTTTTTCTTGGCTCCGCTCTCTTTTTCCTCTTTCTTTGGAACATATTATACACTTGTTAGGAATTGGCCATTGATGTGCCACATGCGACATATAAAAAGAGATGGATGGCCATTACCGTTGTAGCTTGACTTTTTGCACACGACGACCAAGAAAGAATTGAAGGAAGTGGTGCACATTTTCCTCAGTTTGCTGAGATAAAGGCTGAGAACGGAACGTGAGAGAGTAAAGTGAAACTATGAAAAGTTGAGCACATATCAGTTAGTCACAACATTTCAAGCTAACTAGACACCGAGCGAGGGAGAGAGAAATGGGTGACGGCTTTAGAGGCAACTGCCACACACTCCGCTCTTGAACCATGCGAGTGGAGTTGCATGGAAAATGAGAAATTTTTTTGGGAGGGACAGCAGAGAAAAGAGTGAGAATGTGTTGGTATTCCCATTTCCCATTACTATCTGAAGAAAGCTGCAAATGATCTACGAAGATGACCAGTTCTCTCAAGATATCTAGTTATATCAACAAGAAAAATCATATTTTCCTCCGTTTTCATTCTAATAACGAAATTTCTTCTAACACTCGCAGTGGCATATGTAACCTAACGAGGGAAGCATACGCGAAGCTATGGGTGTGTACAAGGCTTTGAGTTGAAACAAGCATGACGTTTTGCACTACTAAAATCTGACAAGGAAATACCTTCCTACAAAAACGGTTTGCAGACTAAAGACTTTGAAAAGAAAATCTTTAAAAAATGTTCCAAATTTTTCAACATTTGCATGCCTTCTGTTCTTAAGATTGTTTCCATAGTTGTGGATAGCACCTGCTCGCAAGTGTACCACGAATACAATACTTGATTGTTTTACAAGCATAGATTTCACTTTGTAGCCTTCTTAATACTTGGTGAAATAAGTAGCACGCCAAACACCCTGTGAATACACGTAGGTTTACCATTTAGGGTAGTATTGATTGAAAGACAAGGGAGAATGGAGAGGGATGGCATTTTCTTTTTATTCTTGTACCCTTTCAGAAATACGCCGTATCGCAGGAATCGCATTTCACCGTAATTGGAAGAATTGTCTAGTGTCCTATCTCTCTCTCTCTCTCTCTTTCCTACGCTCATGACTATGTCTCTTCAGCTCATTAACCTCCTTGAAAAAGCTACTTCCTTCGAAGGAGAAAGAGATACAGAAATGGAGGAGACAATGTGAGTCTCTTTTCGGGGGAAGAAAGACATAAGAAACGTAAATCATGTATTTTATGACATCCAGCATAAAAGCAGGAAACCAGAAACTTCTTGGAAAAGACTCCCCACCACCACACCATTGTCTCATCAGAAACAAGCTGACCCTGTGCATGCGGAGAACCCGGTGGTGACACAGGTTTACTTTTAAACTTAAATGGAAAATCTCATTACCAACTCAACACAAATATATTGAGACGCCCTCCAGTAATGAGGTGAAGTTGGTTTGTTTGCCTTGGAGGAAAACCTGTGGAGCAGTCAATAAAATGTCGTGTACCATATATTTGCTGACTTCGCCAACCAAAATGATACATTCACCAAGGATCTCTGTGTAGCTTTCCGTTGGACGTGTAGTGCTGATTTACTTTGTGACTCACCAACCCCAACTCCATGCACGATTCTGATGCTTTTTGCGTTTTTCGCAAAATACGAGTATGATTGGAGCACGTCTTAGATAACTGCGGATGCACTGAGACAAGGAAAAGACAGGATGAGAGAGCGTATAAGAGAGTGAGGTATCTACGCTAATCCTGACCTTTTGAAGAGCGAGTCCACTAGAAAAGAAACCAGGAATCTTCTTTGCTACTGAGCCGTGTAAAACTGAAAGGATGTACTTGTTTCCCTCCTCACCATAATACCTACGTAGATTTTTGCGAAAAAAAAATGAGACACGTCCATTTCAACTTGCATAAATAAATAAACAAGTTCGCAGTTTAGGGCTCACAGAGTAAAAGAGAGATACACCAAAAAAAGGTTAGCATACAAGAAGAAATGTTCCTCACGTCACTTACGAGAGGGAAAAGTCTTTTTTTCTTTCGAGAGTGTTTGCTCGATTTCGAAAAAAAAATACAAAGTCTGTGAAAAATGCTTAAACAATTTCTGTCCCGTCGGGAATGCGAAAATAAAGGATCGAGAGAGGGTAGAATGTTTTTCACCATACTTCCACTTCAAAGTAGACTCAGTGGAAGAAGAAGTAGAAAAAAAACAATTTCGAGACTGGAACCACTTCGAATATCGCCAATTGGATAGTGCGGATGGCACAATTGTAGCCATCATCGTCATCATCATTTCTTTGCGTATTGCGACCACACGTTTTTCGACTCCGTAGATTTTCACCCTGTAGTAATGCTTCCCTTCCATAGTTTTCGCGTTGGTTTGACGTAAGAACAAAAAATATGGAAATATGTTTTTCGAGATGGTGAAAGACGCAAGACAAAGTTGAGAGAGAAAGGTTACACGTACACGTGTGTGTTTGTGCCAGTGCAAAGTCATAGAAAAGCACAATTCTTGTGACAAGAATGATTTTCGACTTTTCTCCTACCGTTTTCACACGTTTACCTTGTTCTTCGCAGAAGAAGTTTATGTATTTCTATTTTGAGCAGCTTCTCAGTGTTTCTTCCTCATGTTCTTACACGATTCACGAACAACACATTTTTTTCTTCGCTCAACTCTGCATATGGGTTTTATACTCTCACGTCACACACGAGAGTGCAACTTATGTGAGATGTGTACTCAACATCGATTTACATACACCTCAACCTTCTTCCGCACACCATATTCGCCCGTTTGTGACCAGAAATTTCTAAACTGCGTCTACATCCACACAATATCAGTGAGTTGCAGAACGGGACTATGCACTGATGTATGTACACACGTGTGTATAAATATCTCCCTGCGAAAAAGAGAGAAATGAGAAAGTCTAAACGGCAAAAAGGGAGAGAAGGAGAGCGAAAAAAAGTTTAAAGGTCTCAGATGCAGTTCTCTCTAAGAAAATGGTAAGGCAGCAAACATGGAGAGTGAGGAAGAAGGAGAGAAACGAGAAGAAAGTAAGAAAAGAGAGAAAAGTATGCAAGGAAGACATAGATGAAAATCTTGGATGAAACTTTTACAACCCGGCGTACATGTAGCTTTGCTGCTGCTTCTCTTTGTGTGTTTGTGTTTGCCATGAGAGAGAGAAAGGAGAAAAAAGAGGCTGATATCAGACTCTCGCTCTCATCACAGTAGTGGTGCATTTTATAGTGGCCCTTTTCCCTCTTGCTCACATGCTCAACTCCTCATACCTCTCTGAATGGCAGCTTGTTCAAGGGAGTGAGATAGGAGAAATCGCGACTACAAACATGTAAATACATGATGTATGTACACAATGGGTATTTGTTCGTATATCCACAACGTGTGGATGTCACAAAAAAGCTGCGTGAACAAGTGTATAACCTCGCTCTTTTATCTTTGTCCCCATTATAATACTCTGTGAAAACTTGACTCCACTGAAATACTCCGCTAAAATACATCCCTACCACCTATACCTGTTAGTCATGCATGGGGAACGGGAAAAACTTCTCTGCAGCCTTGTGACAACGTTTACACCAAGGGAAGAAACTAAGGGAAAGTGATGTGTGTATATAAAAGAGAGAGAGAGGTTCGTTTTGTGCGTTCAACAAGTAACTGATTTTCCTGTGCAGTAGGTATCTCACACTGCTTTCCTTCTTTCAAATCTGTGTAGAAATGAGAGGCATGATCATGACTTTCCTTGTTTCCACACAAACACACACCACACACACATGAGCACAAAATGCCATAATATTATTTATGTTTTCACTTTGAAGATATGTATCTGTTTTGTGTAAAACTGAAGTGAACATTGAACACTTCGTGTTTTTTCTCAAATTCTGCATAATTTTCACCTCGTTTCCCCCTTTCCATGAATTGAGCTTCTGTTCCGTTTTGAGTATTGTTTCGGTATATAGCATCAGGTCAAACAACAAGCTGTACTGAAAAAAACAACAGAAATTGGTTCCTGGATTTCTTACTCGGAGTGAGATCGAGATGATTTTCTCCCGTTTACTAAGAACTCTTTTATTTTTTTGCATTTGAAGTTTATTTTAAAAATATTTTTTGCTTGGAATTTTGCCTTCGGTGGCTTCGGAGATTAGTAAGAGACGCTGAAGTGATATCAAAGGACAATTGAAGGTGACCTTTGCCTAGGAGGTAATACAGCATCACATAACTTGATGCTGACAATTATGTATTATGAAAAAATAAGCCATTTCACGGACTGCTGAAAACGGTTGCCCAGGTGGTGCATGAGTGACATCGCAAAGTCTTGAGCACCCGGACTAAATTGATGTTCGCTGTGACCTCTGTTCATGCTGACATTGGCATCGACGATGTGCTAAAAAATTTTAATTAGTTGCTCCTCCCATCGGGTTTGTATGTGTTATGCGTGTGCAGCCCCAGTAATTTCTGATTCACCGCAGCCATTATCCTTCAAAAATCCTGAAGCCGCAATGTATTGGAGTTAAATGGGCTTGCCACCTATTAATTGGTAATGGGCTCTTTGTGGGCACAACAGTTTCGTCAATACATTAACTGACATCGTTCCTAGTGTCCTGTCCATATTCAAGTTTGATACATGTCGAATGTGAGCTGCAGCCTGCATTCTATGAACATGCCACCCCACATTCCAAACACCAAAGCGGAAAAAAACCACGAACGAAACGTGTAATTGAAAGCTTCTCGAGAAAAGAGAGTCTTTTTGAGAGAAATCGATTTTTTGTCATTCATTAATTTTTAAGTCAAAGTAAAATGCGTCCCAGTTCTCTAAGAGCGAAGACGAGTTAAACTATGCGACGGCATGAAAAGAATGGGAAGGAAAATGCAGGGTAATTTTTGCAGATTTACACACCTCGCGTACCTCTTCGATCGAGCCTGCCTTTCCGCGGTGACACAATGAGGTTGAAAATTATAACGATTTCTCCGACGAAGTATGTATCTTCTGCATCAAGTGCTTCAGCAGTTTTCCTTTTTTTCCCTCTACTTTTAGAATAGGACCGTGGAAAGACGGAGGTGTGCGGTACAAGATTATTTATCCTTTTCCAGTCAATTTTCCGCTGACGGGAATAACGTCAAGCTGTTATCCAGCAATTACATTATCCCCATCGAAACAATCATGTTCGTAACAGGGTGTTAGCTTGTGTGTAGAAAAGCAACTTGATTTTCCATGGCATTGATGTTGGACGGACATTCCAATTTAATAAATTAGTGTAGTCGCTACAACACACGTTCTATTTTTATCTCAGTCGAGAATTTCGCGGTGTAAAAGTGAGAGAGAGACCGAGAATCAAGGTGGTGACGGTGATTACCACGGTAGTATTCGTAGTATTTGTGTAGTCTAATGAAGGATGACGCAATAGACAGGTTGAAAGCTGGGGAAAGTATGTTCGATCATCGTGCACACACAGGCGGATCTAATTGAGCTCAACAACAAAACAAGGAGAGAGGCATGTCAGGCGTGCGGTGGGGAAAGTGAAAGTGGTTCAAGATGTAAATGAATGTAGTATCTCTGCTGCGGTGGTGGTGAAGGGAGAGGAAGCTTTCGGTTGAGTCAGCACCATTGGGTCGTCGTGTCTTTGAAAAAAGAGTTTTAGTAAACACGCCGACATCTCTGTGTCGGAACCAGGTACATTTTGCGCAGGTTCCAAAAAGGATTTGCGTAAAAAATTGACCACTGCCCTTAATTCCATCAACTCATTTGCATTTCACGTAGTCAAATACATGACGACAATTGTATTCCACTTTTCCGTTCAATTCAAGTTGTGTTCCTGCGTCCCCGTTGTTGTCGTCGTTGGGACTCAACCAGCTCCAGAACAAAGTCAGTGTCAGCCTCTGCCTTCATCAATTTTCTCCGTCTCGCTTGTTTCCACTGTGAATCATGAGGATCCCTTACGTTTTTAGCCGATTTGTTGCCGAAGCTGGTTGGCTTGTCTCTATTAAATAATGGAATATATTTGGGCATTGTTTCCTTAACCGAGAGACAGAGAGTCGGTAGAGAAGGGATTCTCTTTCTCTCATTGGGATTTATGTACTGGTTGGTGGTTACGTATTATTTTCTCTCGCTCTCTTGTACTCTCCTCCACAATGATGTGTCTTTCTGCGCGTCTGTTGGACTTGAACCCGTTTCCGGTCACATCATTTTCTCCGGAAGTACATTTATTAGCATTCACAAAAGAATTTCCACCACCTTTCGACATATGGTGCTTTTGGCGAAGAATTCCCAGCACAATAACCAGCCCATGTGCTCTCCGCTCTCTGTCACTCTCGTTTCATTAGGAACTCACGTTCCCAGCAGTTGAGAGCACAAAACGCATTATTACACCACACACACACAATTCTCTCGACAAGCCAGTTCACTTTTCACACACACACAAAGATGTACTTGGACATACATATGTGCTACACATTTATCACCATTATATTGAATGCCACTTTACTCTTTTTGTGCTTTCATCTGTAACTAAACGACTCTTGAGCTGTGGGGCATTCATATACACACACTTTCTCTTGTTTTTTTTACTCCGTGTATTTATTGGAACAGTTCCACTTGTGCGGAAAGGCACAAAAGCCTCCTAATATCTACCTGGCCTTGCGCGCGACTACTCATTATTTACTTTTGTTCGTGATGCCCATAATCATAATTCAACTAAGACAGATAATTTGTGCGAAACTCTGTTCTTCCTTAATATGGCAAAACACACACACACACACCACACCATCATAAAACATACACGGGCAAGAGAAGAACTCGCCTTTTTTTCTCTTTTGGCGAAATGCTCACTTACACATGTCGCTTACATTATTTCGAAACATTTGTTTACACATTTATTCCTCTACACAAGGAACACACAACAACGTTATGCGTACCTCGGTTTTACGCCCGAAACACATCCAACGCGCAGAGTGGAGCGGAGAGCGGCTTTCTCTCTATAAAGGCACTCAAGTCATTTGAATTATAAATGTGACATATTCACATGTAACAAATCCTCGGATACTGAAAAGACACACATTTTCTTTTCAATTCCTCCTCCTTTCCTTTTTAACTCCCTTTTTTCCCCAAAAAAAGGACGCTGCGTATATCGTCTTGTTGGAAAGATCCTCTATCTAGTCAGTAGCCATCGGTTGTTGTAGTAAAAAGTATACCGAATATTGCCCGTTTTGTGTGTACGTGTAGCATTTCAAGTATGCCAAATATCTTTCACAATCTTTATTACCACTAACGCGCGCGCATAAATACGAACATTGCATCATCAGACGTGTTTGCATTGGTTTTCCTCCTCCGTTTAAATAGCTCTCTGCAGGAGAGAAAAGAATGGGAAATTTTTATACTCGTCAATTTACACGTTTATTTATTGAAATACCTAAAAGAAAAACAAACGGCGTCTCTCACACACACTCCTGATGTCGCTACAAGTTCACAGCGTTTTTTTTCTCCTCTCTGTGAGCGTAATGAATTCTGACCGTTATCTGAATAGTGAACTTGGAAAAGTTCAAAACTATTCCGTCAGCAAGTTTGCTAATCTACATGTGCATTACTGACGTCTGCAACACAGACGCAGAGATAAGTACGGATATCCCGTGAAACGAAGACGGCTTCAGCGCAAACAACCTATTATACAATCCTCGAAGAAAGAAAAATCTCGAAAAAAAACTGCTGGTATGCAACCATAGTAAAAGTCACATTGTACTCATCTCATGAAACACACTTCTTCAACAAATTCTTCATACACAGCTTGGGAGTAATAAGAAGAAAAGGCAGCTTCGAATTGAAAGCTTCTCACACAACAGACATATATCCGCTCTCCTCCTTTTGTACAAAGACTCCGGTACTCAGATTGGCATAAGTCGTGTTCTTCTTCGCTTTTCTTCCATCGTTTCACATTTATCACCCGTAATGTAGTATGGGATGAGGAGTGAGGGGAAAACCGGATGGACTTGTGTAATATAGGCCGTCTTGTCCGTCGTCTAAGAGTTTTGTGTGTAAGAAAAAGCACAAGGATTTTCTACGCTGCTGCTGCTACACCAGCTGCAAAATTTTGTGTACAGCCGCAGCGGCACACTGCTCTTTGTACCATGCATTACGCTGGGTATGAAAAAAAAACTGGTGAACTCGTCGTAGAAGCCCTTTCTCTCTCTCCGACACCATATTATATTCCTCACACACTCACCACGACAGTGTGCATTGAATGTAGCACACAGAGTTTGTGTGCGCTACTGATGTTCATATTAAGTTTGAGGGAAGAGAGAGCGCTTTTTCTTTCCGACTTCTCTTCACAAGACGAAAGCTTTTCGAGCTCGTCGACAGAGAGTTAGAGGAGGAGTATGTGGTAAAGTAGGGAAACTAGTGTACTGTCTGGTAGTAGAGTACACTGGTGGAGTAAAAGTAGTGATAGTGAGAGCGTAGCAAGGCCTCTCTGCTCTAGTATGTACTATGCGAGCAAGTTTTCTCGTTGGAAACGTGGAATTGTCTAATTCCTTCGAGTTGGAGAGCGACTCCGCGAGTTATTTAGGAGTGCACGAAACCAGCGGAGAGCAGAGTGGTGGAAGCAGCAACAGCAGAATCATTGAAATTTTTGGATGGTTAAACTATATCGTCTACATCACATTCTCACGTCCTAGTTGTTTTCTGGCAAGCTGTCCTGCACGACGACACCGAGAGACTCTCCTCCGCCTCGGTCTCTCGCTGATATTTGTTTTTCAACGAGTAAAATTTCCAACCAGTTTCCTCTATTTCAGACGTGAACGTGAAGTTGTCAAGTGTGTAACTGAGAGAGGGGGAGAGAGACGAGAAAAAAGATTATTGTGTGGCCCAGATATGGAGCAAAGCAGCAGTCTCTCTTCTCATCATCATCTTCACTGTTTTCCTCACATCAACTCTCAATTTCGCCTCTCTCTCGGCGTGAGTTCATCATAATCATATGCATGTGTGTGAAACTCTGCAAGGTTTTAACTGACCGTCCTCCCCCTTTTGAGGCTTCCAATGACACATCTCAATGGAGTCGGGGCAGACAGAGAGAAGAAACATAAATACTAATTGTTTGTCAACATAAGAAAGTAGGGGACAAGTCGAGAGACAAAAAAAAGAAATTGTCACCTCGCGACCATTTCAAAGACAATGTTATTTGTGCCGTATCAATGGACAGGTTGAGCACAACAAAGGTGGTTGAAGAAATGACAGTTTTCTAAATTGGCAACAACTCGTCCACCACTAGTGTGTGAATGAGGAGCAAGACACAGTGATTTGCGAGTGTTGGATATTGTTTTTTTTGGGAAAAGGAGAACAGAGAGAGAGAAAAAAATCTGAAATCTTTTTTACGCAACCATATCATCATCATTATAGACACAAACTCTGTTTTATAATTCTCTCTGACATGTTACCATCGTCGGCTGGATAAGAGGAGAGACATCCTCTCTACATGAGGAAGGGAGAGAATCTTGGGGAGACTTGAATGAAATGCGGAGGCACAGGCTGAGAGTGAGTGAGAGAGACGGAGAGAGAGGAAGGAAAGCCAGCAGAGATGATCGAGGTCTGAGAAAATCGTGATCTCCTCATCGTACACTCGCAAAAATATCCTTAGTTCCCCTACGACGCAAGATGCAAGTGGTCGACCACATGTGAAGTAATTCCTTCTTGTCACTGTCTATTTCTCTGCAAACATTCGAGAAACACGGAGGGAGTCCAACGACGTCCTCTCTCTCCATCCTAGCCCTTGAGAACACATCTAAACAAGGAGAGCACGAGTCTCACTGTGTTTCGTCGGCTTTCATAATATCCTTGTGTCTGCGTGTGCGGCTTCTTCACCAAAGAGTCAAGATGGAGTATGCATGTCTGTAAAAGAAAATCATCCTTTTTTATGAGACTGTCCATCTTGATTCAAGAGTCTTGCGTACAAAAGGGAAAAATCGTACAAAAAACGACCCCTCTCTCGTCTTGCACATTTTGCTCCCAGAACAAAGTGAGATGAAATAGTTTCGAACTGGAGTGGCAGAGAGAAAAAATTCCATGTATGATTTTCATATCATCATCATCACGCAATATGGTTGTATCACGAGGAGAAAGTTGGAGTTCTCTTGTGACGAGCACAATATCTCAAAGTAGTGAGTGGTAAGGATCGTTATCAAGGAAATATTCACTTGGAACACACATTACTCGCCGATTTCCCTGCTTCCACCCGTTGCGTAGTATATGTGGAGATAAAAGTAGTTTGAAAAAAGTTGTCAAACTCGTCGTCGAATGCGACGAAAACTCAAAGGACGACGACAGTAAGAGAAACACCGTGTATGTACACAGAGACGACACTCTCGTAGAAAGTGTGTGTGTGTGCATGTGTCGCTATATGTAGTAATATGTGTACATGAATTTTTACGAGAATGTCAAAAGGATGTACGAATCCAATTTGTTGGTCAAAAGGAGGCTTCGTCTTCTCGTGTCACTCGGTTGGATGAGAGAGGAGCTCGGTGCACTTTCTTCAGAGGATTGAGACACCAAACAACACAACAGAACGAGCCAACCCACACAAACACACACACACTTTCTCTTTCCGATCTGTTATTATCTTTTATTGTTGTTTCCCACCGCTCGTCGTCGTCGTCAAGCTCTCCCCTTTTTACAGCCCATGTTATTGTTGCTCCTGTTTGTTATACGATGATAAATGAGGAAGTTGTCAAGCGATTAGCTCCTCAAAGAGAAAAAAGTATACAAAGCTGAGGGCGAGAGAGAAGGAGTGAGAACGAGAAAAAAGAAAAAAAACGGGGAGAGAGAAAATGCATTTTTCATACTTGTCCTCGCCCTCAGGTTTTAATACAGAAGTGATTAAGGAGAGACCTAAGTGAAATCGTGATCAGTTTCGTGGAGTGTCAAGCACTAACAATATATGAATACCGGAGTACATTAAAGTTCCCTTTTTTCTCTCCAGAGAGACTGAGAGAGAAAGCAAAGTGTGCTCACCACGATAAATATCGTGTGCACAATTCACATGGATTATTTGTTCAGTCGTAAAACGATTTTTCCTTTCTTTTGTGGCTCATTCAAAGTGATTGAATGGAAAACTCTCTCTCGCTTTTTCAGGCTGGTGGAAAAAAAACTTACAACAACAAAAGAAAAAATCACTTGTACGTTTATTTAAAGACAAAGAAAGGAAAACATTGATGGTTTTCAGAGAGGGAGAGAGGGAGTACAATAAGAGACGATGTAGTCGTTGCAAAATTTATGAGAAAGTTGCGTTTTTATTGCTTCGAAAATGTATTACTCAACATTCAACCTCACCACGTTTGGGGAGGAGACGGGGCAAGATTAGCTTACGACGTGGAGTTGGAAACTACGGAAAATTGTAGCATTTTTATGCACGACGTATGTATGCACATGTCAGTAATTTCTAAAAAGACGGACTCCACTTACCTATTCTGTCGTAGCATATAGAGTCAGAACACACTTGTACATTCAATATTATCGAATGATTTCTCCCTTGGAAAATTCCATTTCAACCAAAAACAAAAAAAGTACAGAATACTCAAAGACTGGACCGTGTGTACTAACTGAAATAATTAGGAATTCCTATGGGCACTTGTCGACGAAACGGAATCGCCCAGATATTTTATAGTCGCGACAGGAGAAAAAGGGGAAATCATACAAGGAAATAAAACCTGTCACCTATATATTAAACGTGAGAAAACTTCACTTTTGGCAGAAGAAAATTTACGAACACCACCAGAAGTCGTATTGAGGGACAACAAGGAGTGTATCACTGAGAGAGAGAGAGTTTGTTTTACTGCTGCTAGCCAAAATGTTTTATATCCCACGCAGACTGTCGCGTAATACGTTCGCCGTCTTCATGTATGTATGTTCTATGTGACTTGTGAAGGGAAACATTATGTTGAGAGCGAGCCGAGCCAGGCCTTTGTTGTTGTGTGGATTTTCGTCGTGTGTGGAACAACGACGTCGACAGTCCGAATTGAAATTGAGGGAAGATTGTGGAGCACACAACGTAGAGGACAAAAGGCGGTTGGTTGTCCTTCGCAATTATTTCCTCTCTCTCGCTTAAACTCTCTGGCGTGCAACAATAAAAAATAGGGTGAATTAGAAAGGGTTCAAGAAGCCGGTAGTGTTTCGTGCGTTTATTTTGAGGGAGAGTGGGCACAAGAGAAAACTGTCGCGCTCATTGTTGAGTACGTAGGGAGAAAGTATATTTTCTATTTGACATCCAATCTTCATTGTGATACTGTTCGCCATCTCTCACACTCTTTTTTCACCTCGTTTCCCTTTTGTTTTCATTACGACGACGGCATACCGCGCACACAATCCCAACCCTTTGCCACACTATCCTTCCCCGACAAAATACTCACAGCATCCACTTCATCATCACTTGTTCCAATATTGGTATACCACAGCCATCCATTTCAATTCCTTCTCCGTCACCACCACCACTCCACCTCTCAGGATGAGGTGGGGGAAGCAGGACAACTTGAAGCAAAACCGGTCTCACTCACAATCACTCACTATCATTCACGTTGCGTCTTATCGGTTTCGTGATAGGAAAGTTGAGAGCTCTCAATGCTTTCTCATTCTCTCTCATTCTCCGTGTGTACCACTATATTATTCCTGTCCTTGCTCCACAAAAATGGATCAAGGTACATTCGCCAGCCTTTTTGTCCACTCTTCCCACATTTCAATGCTCTGTCCTCCTTATAGCAATCAAGATACTTCCGAGAGGAGAAACCTGCAAGGTATTAATCAAATGGAGAGCATGCAAATGAAGGAAGCATACATTATCCCATTTTTTCTCCCAGAGACTTACAAATCCTCCCTGAGAAAGCTCAGATGTCAGTGAAAAAACACATTTCGAGTGGACCACCACTACCACTGCAGTCGAGAGATTACGCAAAGAGAGATAGGAAGAGTGAGTGCGACATTGATTTGATACATGGAATGAGTTCAACCTGTTTCTTCAAGTATGACAAGCCGATACATTCAAACGCGACGTGGTATGTGTCTACACAAGTACTAATGCGGCGTATAAGCCGCTCCGTCTACACGCTAAGACGGTTGATAATGTAGAACGGTGCAAAGTAGCTGTCTCTCTTCCTGGATCTTGCTTACTCAGAGAGACAGGGGAAAGTAGTGGGGAAAGTAGAGAGTGGAAAAATTACCGAGAAGAAAGAAAGCACTCAAGAAATGGATGGAGAAGAGATGTAGTCGGGATGCAAAATGACATGGGGAGTGACCTATTGGTGTCCAGGGAGTCATACCTCAATATCTGCAAACCGCTTCCGGGAGACTCCTTCTCTGCCTTGATACAACCTTTTTAGAGCTTTGTCCACTTCACCTACACACACGCGGTACGGTGTCCATACATCCATTACATCATGAAAGAGGAAGGCGGCAGGCAGAGAGCCAGGCGTGTAAAAGTAGTGCACAAGCTTGCATACAGTGCACACTTCAATACTTTCACTTACGACGATGTAGGGTTGAGGCAGAGAAGTGTTCAGTCCGTGACTTGAGTGAGTGGATGAGAGTAAACGAATGAGATGGTAATGGGATGTCCTTTTGCTCTTTTTCTTTTTTCCCTGACTAAAAAATGATAATGTGACAGTGGCGAAAGCACGTTTAGGTACACATCGTAGACCTCATAGACCTGTGTCACACACTTCTCCCATCTAATATTCCCCGTACATGTCTAATGTGTATGGAGTGCGCTAGGTAGACACGCCGGTGGAGAAGAGACACTCTCCTTTTGCACACTCGAGCAGGCCCAGTAAAAAAGAAAAACGTCGGGCATGGTGTGTGGCATTGTTCATGCGGAATGTTAGTTATCGTTATCAACATGGCGTAGAGGAAAATACACCCAGCTTACTTTCTCTCGACTCACTCAGCAAGATAACTGTCGTAAAATATACGAACTTCTCTGCAAGATATGCACATCTTCCTCTCACTCTAAAAAGGCCTTCTCGCCCTGTCCCTTGTTTCCAGAAGACTTTTTTTAACGACAAAATTCTGAGTGAGTGTAACACGTATGAGCGTACCGTGCGTAATGCTCTTGCTACACATTTACTCTTTGTCCTTCTTTTGTCTCGCAAGGTTTTTTTCTCTCTGCTTTTACAATTCCCACCTTCATAAGGAAAAAAGGACGACGGGAAAGGGACGAGCGGAAGAAGAACAAGTTGAGAAAATATTATTCTGTCCAGATCCACTTTTTCTGGTGCTCCATAAATTCTCTTAACAGTCATCAAACAGACCTGTATTAAATTGCGCCATCGATCTGCCTCCTTTCAGATGCTCGTCGTATGCTCCGTCTAATTCGCAGGTTATTCAAGTCGACTCGAGTTTACATTTACGGATAGGAAATACCGCACTGGGACTCCTGATCCCGTTGGGACTTCATTGTTCCGAATCAACTAAATGCTGCTTTGCGTCGCCAAGAATGGAAGCCAGCCAGCAGTAACGGGAGCAGAAGCGACGTAGACGTTGTTAGAACGACCACTCGCGTTTTTAACCATCTGTATACATGCTATACTGTTTTTCTTCCGGTGGTACTCCCAAACACATGCAATTTAATGCTTTTCGCTCAGTGTAAAAGTGAGCGACACCGTGAAGACACACACACGATGTTCTGAAAGCGCACTATTTTTATACTCCCTTCTTTCCTCAACCATTCTGCACACTTCTCCAAGTCACTATTCAACATAATCACGAATGTGTGCCACAATTTCTCCGCCAATGTTCCAGTCCATGTTACCTAACGTTTGGAGTGAGGATAATTTTTTTTTCTCGTGCCCGCATCTGACAATATGATACTTATCCTCACAATATGACCTCAAAACACGTCGACAGGAGAGCGGCTTTAATTGGATAATACATATCGCGCTATATGCACTTCTATCACTGCACCGCATCCATCTTTTATGTACGCGCTCTCAATAACGTAACACCATTAGCGGGTCCTCCAAAACATTATTATTATGCTTTGGTCGACACTCGAGTAGTGAATGCAGTTTTTCCCTGGTTTCGCGGTGGTCCACTACTCGTCATCGTACGTGTCTATCCTCAAGGCGAGTATAGAAAAATTAATGGAAAACTAATCGCAGTAAAATGCGGCCATCACGGTATAAATGTATGCGGTACACTGGCTATATATTCCATTCTCAAGTTACACATTGAACTAAAGGCAGGAGGAAAGAAGAAAGAAAAGTGCTCAATGTTTGTTGTTATTGTTGTTGTTCCTCCGAATGCAACTCCTTTTGACTCGCCTTCGTTTCCCGTCCTGAATTTACCATTACTCTCTTCTGTTTCCCTCAGACTTCCTTAATATCCGCTTGCTTTGTGTGTGATTGTATTTTTTTTGTACGTGAAACAAGAGAAAGGAGAAAGTATGGCAACGGTACGGGACACTAAAGCTGAGAGCTCTCCTAAGGATTTTGGAGGGAAAGAGCCTCCTTTTTACGTATGCATATCACCCCCTGCTGAGTGAGAGTTGTGGACAATGTCTGTACAATCCCACCTCGTGTTCCATGTGTTTTATGATCATTGATTGGACAACATGAGTTCTCCTTTGTGTGCTCCTGTCTCCAGCCCGCAGTCGCTTTTTCCTTGGCTTTTTATTGTTGCTAAGTCTCGGCATATAAGGCTTGAGTAATTAATTGGGAGGATTGTCCAGGTCGTATTTTCTACGATTGTCACCTCTGTAACTTAATATGTAGAGAGAGACCTCTGCGGGTGTTTTTGAAATAAGCTCGTAACACCTACCGTTGTTTTTTAAGTTACAAAATGGAGTCACACTTTGCGTCGTGGCTGCTTGAATTTTACGATTCTAAAGAAATCGGTTTCAGAAGCTACCGTCAACGCTTTAACTGTATTTGCTCGGATTGAATTCAAATGGTTTTCTCCGAATTGAATGGCTATTGGGGATTGAGCTGGATTGATTTTATAACGAAGAACTGGTGACGGAGTCAATATTGAAAAACCATAACAAGCTTCTGAGAAAGTCGCACTCTCTCTATTTATTCTACATGCTTTATTCCCCCGTTCCACTTCGCGAAAGCTGTTGGACTGCACACGGGATGGGAAGGACATGAAAATGAGCAATAGCACAATCACTTCGTTTGACTGCCTAAAGTGCAGGGAGAAAATAAAGTCAAGCACGAAATGGAAACCCAACTGTCGCACACAACTGTACTGATGTCAGCAGGTACAATCAAGAAAGGCAATAGTCATCATGATACGAATGACAATATACTCGCACAACAGCATGCCCACAGAGTGAAAGGGAAAAAACGACGGTAATGAAGGAATACTTTTTGTAGCCTCTTTGTTCAACATGAATAGCAGCTCACATTCTCACGACTGAAGTGCATTAACGAAACTATGGAATTGAGCTTATTCCCTTTTTGAAACACTTAAATAAACACAAACGAACAACTTATCTTTTTCTCGAATGTATCCATGGAGAATTACAACTAAAAAAATAGCAAGGTCCTACTCAACGAAAGAGTGAATAATCACAAGAGTCGAAAATAATTCGAGAAATTGGTAATATCCTTATAACGTGACTCTAAACTCCCCGACAACACAGAGACGCTAAGAAAGACACGAAAAATAAATGAATACACAAACGCACACACGTTTTCCCATTCAAGTGCAATCATCTATATGGGCACATCCACAACGTTGAGTTATGACATACCTCTCAAGTCGGAAAAAAGTAGGAGCCCACTGTGAAAAAATGTAGTCCCTTTGCCTCCGCAAGATAAAAGGAGACTCCAGTAGACTCGGAAGATGATGTAGACGCAAAAGTGAAAAGTGTTATAATATCCTGCCTCACAATGTACGGAGAAATGCACAATACACGCACACAACACAATATGCATAGTAAATGCGACGCTCAACAAATGGAGAGTGATAAGAGACTCTTGTGTGGTGGTGAGAGCTTGAGTCTGCTCAATGTACTTGTTATATTAGTATTAAAACTATTTAGAGAAAGCTTTCGCTACGAGTGTGCACCCACAACGTGGAAGAGATGACGACGAAATATACATAAATACTTGCGAGTATGTTGTTATTGCATGTTTTCCTAACAAATATTTCCATGTCACACATGCTGTCTCCGACAATAATGATGTCAAAACACAGAGAAAAATATTAATCTCTGACTTGTTCCTCGTATTTCTTCTCTCATTCAACCAGCCACATTTCTCTTTTTCCACTTATGCTCTCGTATTTTTCCCCTGTCCTGTTGTGAATGTGCTTTTATCCAGCTCTTTCTCTTCTTTTCTTTCTCTCTCGCACAAACAGACACACACGCTGTCTTTCTCTCGCGCTGGGAGACGTTACATGAATATAATATTCTTGGTGAATCATGGCCACTCACTTTTTTTGTGCAGATGATATTATAGACCAACGACTTTCACATACGCAGTGTTACACAAACACGGTCGTCAGAGAAGTACAAGCGTAGATGGAATAATATGCATTCGCTCCAAAAAAAAATCATGGACTCACATTCGGCTCTCTCACAAGACGTGAGGATTGTTTAGCTTTAGATCCAGCTCTGACCATTCCATCGCCTTTGAAGGTGACGAGGGTGTACTGCGTCGAGTTTTTTTTACCGTTTTTATGGTTAACAAATAAAACACAGATGTAAAAAGCGTTTCGTCTCGAACGCAAGAGAAAGTGTGGGAGTCTTAGAGGAGACAAGAGTAAAATAAATATGGGATGCAGAGTGAAAGCGCGATATCGAAAGAAGATATTGTGAAAAAATGCAAGCCTGATGTCTAAAGTGTGAGGGAAGCTGTACGAAGGTTGAGAGTTAGTGAAGCAGCTGTATATAAGAGCGTTGAGAAAGTCGTATAACACTGGCTTTATAGGATGACTTTAAAAGTATAAAAAAATCTCTTATCTGTGTGGTTTGCTTACTGTACAGAGTAAGCCTTGGGAGAAGCGCGTGAGTAGTATCGAAATATGTAAATACAAAGACATACATGCACTTGTGTTTTGCACGAAAAAGAGGGAACGGAATGAAAGCCATAGAATGTAGCACATGGAATATTAAGTGCAACCAAGTGTACTTTCCCCGTTTTCTCTCTCTCTCTCTCTCTTCCTGGAAAGAAAGCGGAGAGAAAAGAGAAAGGGAACGATGAACACGAAACTGGCTTACAAGTGCCTTGTATGAAATATTCGAGTGATGGAAAAGGGATATAAAGGAAAGCGAGAGAGAAAGGAAGAATAGAAGGAGAATTGAAAGAAGAGAAAAAAATAAAATAGGGTAAAAATCTGGATTATTTTGGATTTTCCTCTTCTCTTGTATGTATTGTGGTTGTGTTGGTTTCACAGCTCAGTAAAAATGAGGAACCATCTAGCCGCAATCAATTACTTGGGAAAATGGGGAAAGAAATAAAACAGTGCTTCGTGTGAATCTATGCACGCTTACACATACCATCTACGAATACGTGCATAAAGCCCTTTCTCCGTCACTGGGAAATAGTTCCCTTTATTCTCATTTCCTAGTATTATTTTTCACGAAGATTGTGGTTTGTAAGCGTGTGCTTAAAGCTGAAAAGATGCTTTCTCTTAGTGCACTCTTTTAACTCCTTCCTAGAGTGCATACTCGGCGTTATATGTTTTTAATTACATTTACCATCACTTTCATTTACTTTGCTGTACTCTCGCCAGGATTGAATTGTCGGGAGAAATAATGGACTTTCTGATTGTGATTTCCGTGAGCAGAGATTATGTCCACTGTATGTTTTTGTTAAAATAATCGAAGAGCTTTCTCCTTGAGGTCGAACAATGGGCAGTTAAGCTTTCGTCTTTGAGGCGAAGTGGATACGGGAAAAACAAGTTTCAATAACCGATTTCCCACAAAATCCCCCCCAACTCTGTTCTTTAATGTAGTACCTAAAATTTATAGACATATGTACATCTTTAAGAGATGAGCAGTGAGAGATAAAAAAATCACAACCATTTGTAGCAACTCTCTTCTTCGAAAACTTCCTGGTTCCCTTTAAATCCATGGATGGTAAAGATCAAAACATAATCTTGGCAGGGAGAACATACATAATGCAGCTGACCACTGGTGGGCTCACGTACCTCGGAGAATTAATTGTACATCTTTCCCCATAGTTTCCTCTCATAAACCGTTTCCATTTCAGAGGGCCACAGATGCAGAATCTATAACAATCCCGGTTTCATACACAGATCAACGAAGATATAAGCGGTATCTCCATTCCTGCTCCTTGTGCGATTATATAAATACATATTATTATGGGGAGGCCATGTGTATAGAAATAAGCGCATACAGTGAAAGGACTGGTATCATTTTCATGAATGACTCTGTGAACCGAAAAGAGAGAGAGAGCGAGACCATGTATGTGAGGCAAGAAGGAAAGAAAAACACAATGTATGTATTTCCATTAGCCAACAATTCACAATGATTCAGGATATAAATAACGTGCGGTATCAAGAAACTCCATTAATTTACGTATGTATTTCATTCACTCACTTTTCTCCCCGCCAGAGTAATACACTGGAGAGAAAGAGAAAGGAAAAGAAAAAGCTCTGAATCCTACTCTATGTGCATGTCAGAAGGTTTGAGGCCGTGCAAGTGTGGTCTCACATGTGGAGACGTATAATAGTTGAGAGTATTTTCTATCGGATCAAATTCTATCTAAGACCATTAAGCTATTAATGAGAGGTTGAGAAATCCAAAGGGATCCCATTTGTGCCGTTTTTTTTCTCTCTCCTCTCTTTATTCTCTTTCAAAACCGCACACATCACACCACCAATGTGCATATATGGTTTAAAATGAGTGTGCCACTCTATAAGGGCACATGTGAGCATTCATCCTCACAAAAAATCCTTCTGGTAAACACATTCATATCTACATTCGATGTAGGTGAACTAGTTTTTTTTTTAGTTCTATATCATATCACTCTCACTTCTATTTCAACTTCATCCGTGCTCACTCTGGGTTTTTTTTTCTCTCTCCAATTCGTTTTTTCTTGTAGCTCAGTCTGCAAAAAAGATCTCATCGTCATCATCATCATTGCTTTTTCTGTTGACATAACTGATATGGGTTTTTTTCTCTGCTTGCTTTTGCTCACTTTTTCTTGAGTGAGAAGCGTTTGGGCCTCGTTAGGCGCCACTGTAGAGAGTCCATACACACGGAGCGAGAGAGAGAGGATATATCTATACTTTCCGGAGTTGTGGGGGGCACAAAAGCGCTGTAATAAAATCAGATAGGCAACGGAGTTAACTGTTTGATAGTATATCTGTGTTATTCGGTTACAGCCAGAGAAATAAACAGCTCTCAAGGTTGCGCACTCACTCACAGATATCTCTAGCTCTATAAACTCGGGCCTTTTTCTTTTGCTGAAAGCGTCACAGGACGTAATGGATAATAACAGTGTGTGTAAATGTGAGTGCGGATAATCTCGCGTATTGTGTGTCACTGAGACCTCCACAAGAATGCATGTAGGTATGGAGAGAGAGAGAGGTGATATTAAATAATTTATACTAATTCGCTCAACCTCATATATTTCTCCATAGAACATTTTGATATTTTCCTTCGCCTTCTGGTGTGACCATGCATTTTTTATCTTGATCCTACCGCTGGTCGTTTTTTTATATATTCTTGTAGTGCTTTTGTATACAGTAAGTAAACTTATATACGTTCTTTGGAGATTTCTTTACTTTGGATACTCACCGGCCGCCGCTTTGGGTAGTAAAGTTGAGTTTATATTGAAGCGGAAAGGATAAAAATTGTCCCGTATACTTTTATTTGGTCATTTTCAGCCCAACTTAATATGCTCCACACACTTCCCACGTATTGTCAACACCGATATCATAATAACAAAGGAGAGCAAGAATATTGTTCAAGTATAAATGTTGAGGTCAAATACTCATCTTCGCTTCGTATTACAAATAGATGTAATACACGAACTTGCATTTTCAGAGAGTCCTTTTGTGTGCGCAGTGTTTTGGGAACGTGATTACAGCAAAAGAAAGCAAACAATCTACCACTTTCTCACAACAGATTTCGAAATGAATTTCCTCTGGTTTGTGTCCCCATTAGTTTTCACTGTAGCCCTCATCTTGAGAGTACACCGAGGCTCTGACATAGTACAGTGTTAGCTGCAAGCACGTCGTGGTCAGGAGTAGTTAGCAACTTTTTTGTTGCAACTTGCACAACGAGGCATGCATAAGTAAAACAAGAGAAATCAGAAAACTTTTCTATCACTCTGTGTGTGGAAGAGAGAAAACTTAGTTTCATCTAGAGTCGAAGAACAACCAAGGTCTTTTGTAAAGAGAGATGCACATTATGAGTGTTGTGGAGCAAACTGTTTTCTGTGTGGAGGTGGAGGCACACCAGCATCAAGACGAGGAAAAAGAAAATGCAACATTTGTAAGGCACAATCATTTCATTAAAAAAGAAGAAGTGGCACATACATGACATACACACTTTAGGATATAGCTTGCATTTGCAAGGATTACATTCTACATTCTCTCTTGCTATTTCTCTCACCCGAGTGATAAAGGAATGCCGAGTAAAAAAGCCATGACGGACGACAGCGTAAATGGTGAAAACAAGACTTCGTGTGTGTAATCCATTCCATTTTCGCATGGTGAGCTTGTGTTGTGTGAGTATGTGTAATCCTCACTTTTTAAAGGGATGTCAGTTTTTCATGCCATTTTCCTTTCCGTCGGCTCCTTCCTTTTGCTCTCTCTCTCTCTCTGCGAAAGAAAGCCAAAAAAAGGCTTTTTCACTTTGCTTTTACTAACCCAGTTGTTGTGTTTTTGCGCTCGAGATCTTTAAGCTGGTGCACAGAACAAGCCTAAATAATGTTTTATACTCTCATATATTTCATTTGTAGTTGTTCTTGCCTTTTTCCATTTGTCCTTCTGTTCATCTCTCTCTGTTTAAATTCTGTTTTTTTTCAAGTGGGCAGCACACATTTCGATTTCAATGACCGCTTCCCCGCTCTCTCATACAGTTTGCACAGTCCCTATGCCACGGTCTCGAACTGGTTTCCCAGAATGTTCGTGGTTTTGGAGTGAGTAGTAGGCTATATTGGTCGTAGAGACGAGATAAGGAAAAGGAGCCGCAGCTTAAGGGGAGAAAATGGGCGAGAAAGAGGCACAACGTAAACAAAGTATGTACATCCATAGCCCATTTGTACAGAGAGGGAGTAGCTAGTCAGAAGTAGTTTTGGTGTGGAGATAAAATAAAGAAACAAGGACTGCATAGAACTTTTTTTCTACTTCTTATTGGTCTTCTACATTCTTCAGGCTAGATTGTTTCACGCGTGACCACCATCAATTTCACATTCCTCGAATATCTCTGACTCTGTAAGTATTCCACTTTCTCTTACACACAGACGTACAGTACTCCGGTTGGAAGAGAGCTCGTCTTTTGTTCTTCTATTTTTTGAGGTCTTCCTCTTTCCACCCTGTTTTTCTTGCTGTCTTCAGAGTTAAAAGCAGACCGCAGTTGTATGAAAGCTCATGCTGTGAAGACGGTACACTCGAGAATAGGAAAAATATTTTTGTATGTAAGTGAATCATATCATGCCACAATGCCAAAAAAGAGAAAGATACACATATTTGCTCCTCCACAAAAAAATGCATACGGACACAGGATTCAGAGAGAGAGACTTTGGATGATAGTAAGACAACCAGCAGATGTACCGAGAGATATAGAAAGTGTACCACATCTGCTCAAGTCAACATGAGAGAAAAACACACAGAGATATAACAGGCATTAGTGAAAATACGAAAGACGCACAGAGACTCTGTCTCTGTCCGTCGCCTTGCTTTCCTGCTGTTTCCTATTTCCCGTGTATTCCTTCCCTGTAGCGGGGAAAGCGAGAGAGAAAAAGTAAAATACAGGAGAAATCGCTAGGGAAAGAAAAAGTACACGAGTAAAAGATAGAAGTTGTTTTCTCCCTTCTTCAATGTGTAGGCGCTCTGTATATGATCATACGAAGAAGAAATACTCTTCGCCTCTTTCCCCTTTGCAAACTGAGAGCCTATATTTTTCTATGCTTTTTCTCCTTAGTATGTATCAAGATTTTTCAATTGCTCTCTCCTTTGTGATATACTGAAAAAGCTCGACTGGCAAGTACTCGAGCTGCTCTTCACTCGGTGGATACACTTCATTTGCTCCACGTCAACTAATGATTGTTTCCATCAACTTTTCTCCACAATGTTTCAATACTATGAGAAATTGAGCGTCATCATCTACATAGATGATGTTTGTCGGAGTGAAGACAGTTGTGAACATATACGACATGTTTTTTAGTACGTTGGGAGAAATCTCCAGTACAAATACATGTGTTCACCATTATTGTGGAACAATGTGTCATTAAAAGGTGGAAAGCCCAGAGCACATGTATGCTGCTGATAGAACGATACATTTCCTTGTCATGTAGAGAGATAATGTTGCTTTGTACATTGCATTACGTAACATTTACATTTACCTGTGCATCAACACTCATGTAACGACTCGGTCTCAACGTTATTCACACCAGGACAAACTCGAGAAGAAATGGGGCATTCGACTCAACCTTGTTGTTGTGCAGAATGTGCGTCTTTCGTGCGATACGCCTGTAGTTGAAGGATTGATATCATCAGCAAGTCATCATTCCCATCATCGTCATCGTCGTAGAAGCACTCTTCAAGAGATAACAAGTTCAATACTATCTACGAACCGAAATCATCACCAAAAGGGTTGAGAAGAAAAAAAAAGGAGCTAATAGAAAAAAATGGGAAAAAGGCGACAGCCTTCGAACGTGGCCAACACACACTCAGCTGAACTTCTTTTTTTTTGGCTCGCTCATTTTTTATTTAGTGCAGCATACATGGTGAAAATTGTTTGTCATCGCTTCCCTCACTTATTACGGCTCTCCGGTAAAAGAGCAACGTAAAGAGGTGGGTTGAAAAAGGGGAAAAAGAGGCGAGTAATAGAGAACGAGTGTGTGAGAAAAAAGTTGGGAGAGAGGTAGTAATTCGGTGCAGTGTGACACAAGAGAAGAGCATCAGTAAATGTTGCGTGCTTTTTCCCATTAACTTTTTTTGGTTATTGATTCATCATCTTGGCAAAAGCAATACATAGTCGCTCTTTCTCTGACTTGCATGCACACACACACACACTCCTCATCTCTCTCCTGTAATATACGTTGCGACCAGTGTACAATTCATGTGGTTACCGAAAACGGAGGAAAACCACTATGCTTCTTTTGTGCATATGCCAAAAAGAGTGGAAATAAATCGACATCCACATTACTTGAAATAATGCATATTATGTAGTTATGCACTTTTTCTTCGTTTACGTTAGCTCCCTTGTAAAAAACGGGGAAAAAGGACGGGATACGGGAGAGACTGAGTATTCTCTGAGGAAGTTGGTGTGTTTTAGGTGTTTGTGGCACGTACAGACAATACGAACGTTGAGAGAAGCACACAGTGTAAGTCTAACCTCGAAGAAAAGGCCAGGGTAAGGGTGTGACAAAATGCTTTCCGCTCTTCACATTCCACGTAGCCCACATGTGTGCATAGGTGAGCACATGTGGTACATTTTCATCTGCCCAGTTGTTTCCTTTCCAAGTAAATAAAATACTTTGGAAAAGTGGGTAAAAGAAAAGGGCGAGAGAGGCAAAGAAGCTTTACGTTACTTTGCACTTTGTCTGTTGCATGATTTCTGGCAATGATTAATTAATCGCATATTCCACGCAGAAGCATGTCGGCGAGTAGGTGTGTGTGCGTTGAGTGCGCACTCAAATGAGCTTGTATAGGTATCCATAATGTAGTGTTTGCTTTCCAAGGAGCTCCCGTGAAAAAAATCGAGACAGGAAAATACGCTCCTCGCTCTCTCCTCTTTTCAGGTTGAAAAAACATGAAAAGTCGTTTTTCTCTATTGGCACCAAAGAAAAGAAAGTCAAGACGCACAAAGATGTTTAAAACCATTTTTTATCAGTTAGCCGAGGAAAATGAGGATATTATTATATGATTGGGTTGGATTCCTTGTCGTCATAGTACACAACTCAGGCGTGATAGTGGAAGGAGAAAGATTAAAGGTTCGATGCGACGAGTGTGTGGATTTCAGATGGATACAAACCAGAACGGTTTGACGGAGTCACTCCGTCATATTATAGAGAGTTGATGTATAATTTTGAGCTCGTAGCCAAAGTGAGTTGTGAGTAGTAGTCGTGTCCCATCTTCATGAATATTTCGTGGGCGAGATGAATTTCTGAAGCAACATGCATGTGGCGTGATGTCTGACTGTGTACGTGGACCCCAGAAGAGCTGCTTCATTTTATATCCCATTTTTACAATCTTATGCCATGTGACCTCACATCCTTTCAGAACATCTCGTTATTAAACAAGGGCTACAACCTTGAGCGTAATGGAACAATGCGGAGAGTACAGAGGATGGGCAAAAATGTCTTCACTTTTTATTTGCTGCATTTCTATACAGCGTGTTCGAGTTTTAAAAATACATAAAAAAGTCGTCAGCTGGGAAAGGAAAAGCTGTGTGTGTAGATGGCAGTGCGAAAAAAAGGTCTCTGCTTTTCACTCTGACAACACAGGAATGAATGAATGCATGCATGTGTGGTGGTGATGGTGATTTTGTATTGATCAAAGATCGAGATCAAGGAAAAAATGTGGATGGTGTCTCATGTAGCCTAATGTCACTTATGTGCATGTCTCTTTATATAAATATTTCTCGCTTCGATGTAGGCATGTGCACTGTGAATAAGTATAAATATATAGGCCAGCTTTTCTAACAACTTTATCCTCCAGATGTACTTGAACATAAAAAACGGCTCACACATCATCACACATTTTGTTCAAGTGTGCTGTTTCGGCACAAAAAAGGGCAAGAGAGAGAGAGAGAGAGTGCTAATGCCCAATACATGTGAGGGGATGATGTATTTTTTATACACAAGCTTCTCTGAGTGCGAAATTTGTGTGAAAGTATTACGCCACGACGTACCTTTCTCATCCGGGCCGCCATAGAAGTACCGTTGTCGAACGAAGCTAATAAAAGAATAAATATGTCGACTTGCCCAGCGTTAATGGAGAAGTGTGATGGAAAATGGGGAAAGTGGAAAGATTAAATATTAAATCGAGTAAATTCAAGCAGCAGTCCGCATGGGTTATGGTAAAAAAAATTCCTTGCCGAACGAACGTAATAATCATCAGTATATGTGTCGTTTACAAAGATTAACAATTATTGACACAATCCCTTATACTTTCTCTGAAGTAAATTATGACATGTGGAAACCGTTTGACAATATAAAATAGGCAGCAACTATAGCTGCGATTTGATGTAGCTTGTACCTGTTTTTTGGTCAATCTTATACAAAAAAAAATGGCACGGCGAGTATGAAAAGTCCGTGAAATAGCACGTAGAGAGCATGCCGCATGAAAAATTGAGAGTACAAAAATGTGCACGCTATATTGCAAAAAGGAAATCAATGCGATCAAACTACGTAAATTATTAATGCGTCACTTATTCATGTGGCATGTGGCAGCCATGAAATGCTCAATCAGCTTTTAAACCGGTAACTTTTACAGACATTATTGATTGTGATTATACACAAAAGTTACGAGTTTCTAGTCGTTTGTCTACGTTGAGAGTGTATGCCCTTTTGTAGGAAATCTGAATAAAACAGAGTTGTATCACGACACAGTGTCTTTTCCTCTTTGAATCCATACTTCAGGCTTTTCAATCCGTCAGTGTCTTTTCCTTGTGCTCGCAACATTTCCCACGGTGAAGTAATGGTGAGCCACAAAAATGAAGTTGTATACGCTCGCACTCAAGACTTCATTGTGATCTCTGTGCTGCTGGTCTACCATGATTCCGGGCTCGGATAATAAACCCGCCACGCAGAGGTAGTTGGTTGCCCGCGATATCATCTTCCCAAGTTGTTCCTTATTGAAATGAGTAATGTGGAAGTATGATTTCTCTGACAGAGAGTTGAGAGTCGGCTCAGGAGCGCTTCCTCAAACCAGTGATTCTTCCGTCTCTTTCTCTCTCTGAATACGCATACTTTTGCCATGATTTTCTCTGAGAGAATATTACGACTCTCTCCTTTTCTCTGGCTTTCTCTCTTAACTCTTGACTGCGTGGAGGAGTTCATGGTCGTAATTTTCCGAGAAGTTAATTCCATGGTTTCCATTTCAAGTGTAAGTTTTAGTAGGTGCAAATAATTCCTCTGTGGAGGACACATTCCCAGGGGACGGAAACGAAAGAACAAGAGCATTGGTGCAGTCCTCTCGTTTATCTGTGAAGAGAAAAGGACTTTGTGTGTATTTTCCTCCACTCTTCACGGGAAAAGTGTTAATTCAGCGTGCACTACAGTACTTGTTGTAAATGGAATAAGGCTCAAGTTGTTGGAAGACAAGAGTTTACTTTTGTCTTCTGCGTTCCGCCTCACCACACGACAGCAAGCTTTAAAAAGAAGCAGCACTCCGCAGAGTGAGTCCCGTTGTACCTCTCTGACGTTGTACTGCTCCACGAGAGATGCAGAGTGCTCCAACTCTGACATTTTAGAAGAATAACGCACAGTCTCCTTTCACAATAATAAGCAACAGTGGCTTTCCCACTGTTCGGAGAAAGAATGGAGCTCCACGTAAAAGGTTTTACTACACAAGGCAGAGCCCACAAAATAAAATATAAGTAGCCCTGAAAGACATGAAAGAGGAGTTTTCAAGTAGTCGGTAGTATTTATTATTACGCAAATGTATTTTCCTCTCTCCTTTTTATTATTCACTTGAAAACTATTATATTTATCTATTTCGTGGAATTTGGCACAAAACATTTGTTGTGTCTGTGGAATCTTTCGAGTTGGGCTTTGGTTTATGAGGAGCTCTCTGAAAAAAAACAATGCTTCCTCCTGTTGTAGTAGTTGTGCTTAAAAATTTGTATCTATTTTTGCGCTGCTTTTATATAATCTAAAAGTTGCCAATGACAAATTATAGTCGGAGGGTATGTTTATTCATGCTGATTGTAAATTCATAAAAATGTTGAGTACTCAAGCTCAACATGTCAGATATGGAGCGTGTGTGCGTGTGAGTTTGAAACTTTTCGCTCCTTTCACTTTCTCCGATTAGTATGCAAGAATTGGACACATTTCGGGTACACTAATGTAAGCAGTGCATGCATAACTAAGTACCGATTTTTTTTAGTTACTTGACCTAAGTCGGTTAGCGACTTTAAATTTGTATTTGGGAGTTCCTACAACTACGTATCGAGTTCACCAGAAACTTGAATTACTTTGCGTTTATTAGCATCAAAACATGGGAAAAGGAAGAAATGCGCAATTTGAATGGCAGTTCGCCCATCGAAAGCCGTATTTTCTTTGAAAGCCCATGGTCCTCGTAGCGACGTAATGGTGGGCAGCCACTTTGCTGTGCTTTGTAATAAACACTTTTGTAGTGGCACTCAATATTAGGGGATAGTATGGAGCCAACAAATATCAGGGCTTGATGAAGAATAACTTTTTGATGAAATTTACAGTCTTCAAAAAGTTTCCACCTAAACTTTTGTAGTTGCCCTCATCTGTGAGGCGCAACAGCAACCAACTGGGAGAGAGGAAACCGTGTAAGGAAACGATGACGATGAAGAAACAAAACTTATTTTTGTCATGGTGTGCTTTCCCCGTTCTCCACAGGAAAGGAATATAGGAGCCTCTCATTCACTTTTTGTTGGTTGCTCGAGGGTGTTCTTCAGGGGAAAATTCTAACTGTGCGAGAGAAAGATTCGCTGTTTCGTAAACTGTTTTCTTTTTATCAAGAGCTTTGAAATTGTTGTGTGCGAGCAAACCTAAATTTCCCCCTCTCTCACTCCGTTTCGTGTCTTCTTTTTCTCCTCTCTGTCTCAGAGGAGGTCTTAAAAAGCGAAAACTTTTTCCTCTGACTTTTATTTATGCACACACATAACTCAATGTGATTGGCAGACCAGTGAAAAATGGTCAGCGTTTCGACATGCAATTTTCCCCCCAACGGTAACTTGCTTCTTCTCACTCTGGGGTTTATGACTTTTTGATAGAACTTCGCGAAGGAGACTCTCTTTTTGTTGTAGTCTTACGCAGCTTTGCCCAATTTGTCAAGCGCCTTAAAGAGCGTAATTCCTTTTTTCCCAAGATAAACACTCTGATATCCAGAGAGAATGAGGAAGATGGAGTGTTAAGGTTCGAGAATATGGAGTGGTTCGTTTCTCTTCGAGTTCAAATGGAGAATCAGATAGGAGTTGTGGGAAGTTTTGCTCTCTGTGCCAGACGTGGATGTGCGAGCATATTACGTGGAGGGTGACTTGTATGAATTGGACTCAGCGCACAAATTGCTGGTTTATTACGGCTTCCTCCCGAAGCAGGATAATCCAGTAAATAATTTTCAGAGGAAATTGAATTGCAGACTGCTTCCACTGATGAACCAAAGGGGAAGTCGTTACTGTGTGTGCCTCTTTTTTCAAACGAGTTCCTTCGTCCGTGTAGTTTCGTTCCTTGAACACGCAAATGCGTCTACTCAATGCATTCTTACTCCCTGACTTCCCAGTCTTCCAATTATAGTCGAGACACCAAAAATAAGTCAAAGGAGCTCAGAGGGAAAACGACCTTGTTCGGCTTCCAAGTTTACATCCGGGTCTTCTTCAAGTTTCTCCAAGATGTTGTATACGTTGCCTGGGAAAAGCAATTGGGTGACTCATGGAAATTTGATTTTGCTCTCGGATGGAAACTCATTTTTTGTACAACTTACATCGTTTCCTGAGCGTAGTGCTAAAATTGGTGCAATCCTTCTACCAAATCGTTTACAGAGGAATTTATATTCCAAACATAAGTTAGCCGGAGTTTGCTATTAATCAATACGTATTTCTATAGAGATGAGAGATCTATAGTGTTATTAATATTGTTGCGAGTTGTTACTAAAATATGAAACGATGTCCTTCTGCTTTATGTTTAGCTTCAAATGTTTTCATTGAGAGGAAGCGATTCTGTACATGCTCAAAAGATAATAACGTTAAACTTCGAGGCAAATTTTATTTGAGAACCTTCAACTTTACTAACTTTACGTTACTATTATTTGGAGGTTCATCTTCAAGGAGTAGAGCTAGAGATTCGTCGATTTTAATACCTAATGATAATATTAATTTAATATTATCATAATTAATTTGAGGGACTAAGTTTTTAACTATTAAAACTTATAACCAGGAAGTTACGGTCGAAGAAAATTGCGGCCGGCTTAGTGGTTCGGAACAGGGTTGAATTATGCTCAATAGAAGCCATCCAAAGTCAACCAGAAAACTGTTAAACTTTGTTAAACTGCGCAAGTCACCAATGTCGCGCCGTCGTGTGTCTCTATAAAACCTAATAACTACTTGACAGAGCGAGAACAAAATAAGAGAAATAGAAATGCAATTACCTACCTATGTATTATGTACACCATGGAACTCCTGATTCTTATTTTAAAATTTTGTATTACCGATCACAACGGACTTGCAAGATTTGTGGTGTGACTCCCATTTACTCAAATTAGTTTTGTAATTTACCTTTCTGGTTAACCGAAGCGGCATTTATGGATAAAGATTTTATTATCAAGCATCATATTAACCGGAGTATCAAGACAAAACTCGTAAACCTCCAAGGAACAGGAGAGCAACATGAAGTAGGTACTTTGTCTACAAATTTCGGAGCCACTTCTTCCACATTTTATCTCTCGTTTAATCACAAGTTTAACCGAAGAACAGAGAAGAATTCCTCTGTTTCACAACGTCCTCACGGACTGTGAATGTACCTTGGAAAATGCTTTGTCTTCTGGAACAACTTTTTCCTTCAGCCCAAATTACTCTGCATCCGGTAGCGTCTACTGAACGACAATTTCTCTACCTTTATGGAAAGTCTCATCACTTTAACACGTTTCTCCTTGAGATCCATATCTCTCTACACGTCTCATTGTTTGAAAATGCTAGAATCGGGAGGAAGAATGAGAGTAGCAGTATCTTGCTTGTATGTACAACGAGATGAGTTGTGCTCCAGAGGATTGTCAATTGCACGCACAACTTGTGGTTGTTGACAGAGAAATGTTGCACTTTCAACTCGTCACACGCGAGTTTTAAAGAAACCTTGTTCCTTAATAGGTTCTCCGGAAACATTCCAGAGCAGCATGGATCATCACCATTACCTCATCCCTCGATATTGTCTGAAAATGTTCTCTATTTGCTTAAAGGTATTTTTGCAAATTATATGAACTTAACGTTTGACCATTAGCGAGAACGCATTTCTTCACTCTTTCCATTTGCGACAAATTCCTCAAAAATCCTTAGAGTCTCCTCCTTCAGTCGAAAACCTTGTCCGCACTCCTCACCATGCATAAACATCACCCGCGTAGGTATTCATGTGTAATGATGACGAAGTCTAAAAAATATTTCCTCCACATCTCCTTCCCTTACTTTCTTTCGCTTTCTACGACTTTCTCTTGTGATGGTACGCACAGCAATGTTTCATGTGGAGGGAGCACACAAAAGCAAAATACCTAAGCTATTTGTGGAGTTTAACGAATGAAAAATAGCAAATCAGCGAATTCCTTACTGCTGACACTTTTATTTGCATAAAACTCACAAATCTAGACAGATGTTGACTACAAAAGAACTCCTTTTAGTCTTACCCTTTTCTCTCTCTGTCTCGCTTTCCTACTGCCGCACTTTTTCTACGACCCGTTCTCTCTCTCTTTCTTTCTCACTACATCAACTTACGCAACTCCCAACTCATTTCCAACTGTCGTCTCCGTAATGTTCTTATGAATACAAAATTATTGCATAATGTATGCGTGCAAGAGAAAGGAAAGGGGAGGGGGCAAGAAAATTGAAAATCTTCAACCGCATATGGCATATTCTTTCCCTATTCTTCTTCCCTATTATTAGTATGTTTTATTGATTCCTTTTTTTGGTTAGAAATAACCTTCTCGTGTTTCCACTCTGTGTGTTAAATGTGGAAGAACGTTTCTTTTTTGTATTGCTTGTGCGAGAAAGAATAGGAGTTTTGCTATGCTCACTCCTCTCTCCAAATCATTTTTTATTGTTTCACGTTAAACTAAGAAATGCAAAGGTTTCCCTACTATTCTGTCAAGCAATCAATTCAAGCAGTCTAGACTTATCCCAATTACCGATGCGAGCCCAGCACACATTCGCATTTTAGGTTACACAACATTTCAATTTTTTCAATAATCGTCTTTCAAAGCAACACACTATTTTAAGTGTGCATTCAAGCCACTGATTTTTTTTTCAGTTTTTATGTTGATTTTCTTAAATCTTTGACTATATTTATTTTAAGATTTCAATCTTGTTCAAGCTTCTTTCAACGCGGTACATATGAGCCGTTGATGATTTCCTTCAGCACTCTGAGTGTGATAATGTCGGAGAATAGGAGACGTGGGTAAAAGGTCCTGATGTCATTTTACTTACTCTCGTGCAATGTTATTGATGATCCGTTTTGACAGAGTAATGATCGACTTCCTAGAATCCAACAGACCGAAGAGTACATGAACACCGTACAAATGTCAACGTCAAATGGATACACGTGCCTCCATCCACAATAATTACGAGGCATCTCGCGACTGACATTTTCCCACTAATAAGCAAATTCAATACAACTTGTCGTTTCATGACGCTAATAGTAGTTCTTCACGTCGGAGAATATGCAGAGATGAAAGGTGAAGTGAATGTGGTGTTGCTGTTAAAACGTAAAAAAATGTTATTATCACGTTCGGAACTTGTTCCGACTCTGACAAGTCATCAGCAAAAATGACATGTAAAGCGGGTATGGTGATAAAAGAGAGGAAAAAGAAACTTTGGATGACACGACGTAGGGTTAATCATTAATGTAAAAATCAACCGAGCAACATCAGAGAGAGGTGTTTTACAAGTTCAAACACTAGCTCTCATGAAAATTAGACCCCGAAATTAATTTGCAAGGGAAAGTGGTGGTCCAGGGATCGTGAAGGTAACACTTTGATCTTTGTGAACTTTGAAATTAGCATTGATTCTGCTCACAAATGAATATTTCAAGTCAATTTGCACATTGGCCTAAAGGCTAACCCTTCATTTTGTCGAGCACCTCAATGCCGTCGTTGTAAAAGATGAGTTATGATAATTTCTCGATTTACACAGTTTGGACGTAGTGCATACATATGTGTAAGCGAATGATTTATATGCAATGAGAATTCTTGGTATACTCGCTTTGGCCTCGTTGATTGGCTGTTTGAACTTTCTCCAAAGAATTTTTTCCCTCCGTATATGTAATACTGGGAAGGAGACGGAATGTTGGAGAAAATCGTTTTGCCTTTTTGTCAGGTACTAAGATCCAATGACATTACAATAAAGCGCACTGAAGGGACCTATTGATGGGATTTTAATGCAAGAAAACTCATCCTGAAGTTTGTTAAATCGTCCCAACCTCTCTTGGGAGGGAAAAATACAGGATAATATGCTTATGAAGGTTTGAAAATGCATGTACACCCTGCAATCCCAAGCGTCCACATATAACGGAGAGCAAACACGCTAAACTGCACCATATGCGTGTATCCCCATACCTTATACATATAAGAGGCTGTGTGTCGTGTGGGGAAGAAAAAAAACAGATCGAATCCTTGTGTGCTGCACCTTACAACGATGAATCTTGAATATTGGTAAATTCGGGTCTCCATATATTATTATACTGCCTCCTGTACCAGTTTGCTACAACGGGAGTTTCAAGGCAGTAGTACTGCTACCACTTCACAGTCATCAATCTTCGTTAAATTTCCTGGAAAAGTGAATAGAGGAAAAAAGCTATACCTCTGTGACTACTTCGTTGGTGGTTATAGGTGGAGATGCACAACAGAGCTTATATAACTTGAGGAAGAGATGTGCCGAGTGGATGATGATGATGAAATACGATATGCCTCTCTCAGACCTTGTAACTAAAAAAAAAAGTGGAACTTCACTGAGATCCGAACGACCGACAAAAATGGTGAAAGGGAAAAGTGTATCGTGATTATATATTATGTTAGTACTTACTCCGAGTCTGTCAGTGTGTCACCTACGACTGTTTCATTTTACCCGGACCTCTCTTTCTCTCCGTTTCAAAAAATAAAACTCCGTTTACTACTACTTTCTTTCTAAGGGTAAAGTCTACATTTCAGAGAACTCTGTCTGCAGAGTAGCTTTTCAATGGAATACGACATCTCGCTCGTCACTCACAATGCGAACTGCTGATGATGATGACTGTAATGATATCATCACCATCAGTGCAGTCAACCAATCCTTTTGGAAATCTCTTGCAGTCAGTTGAAATTGCTTCGCAACAACTTTTAGGTCAAGTACGCCAGTACACAGGAAGTGCACATAGTTTATTCCCTGTTGGAGAATAACATGATTGCTACCATTTCGTTGTGGATTTTCACAAGGATGGAAGAGTAATAGAGCGGGGAGCAATCAAAGTTAAAAATATTTTATAAAATCTCAAAACTATTTCGTAGAACTGATTGTATCTCAGCGTTGTCCCCTGTCACTGCTTAGTGCTCACGCGTGAGGCACTTGCAACGGTTTTTCAAGTGTACTCCTCCTAGAAAAAGTTTTCTACGAACGTCGCTCTTAAAGAAAAAATACACTGGGTTTGGCATTTTTTAGTTTCACGTTTGGAGACAAAGTCTCGTTTTAAAATGGGATCACTACTTCAACAACAGCTTTTTTATATTAAGCTTGAACCTTGACATTATCAACGCTGAACTCCAGTATACGTATAACAGCGATTTTAAAGGCATCAAACATATTTCAGGATGAATTGTGCGAGCCGCCTGTTGTACCGTAGTAATTGGGTAGTTTTTATATATCCGTCTCCGAAGACGGTTGGAAAGTTATCATGCCCCGCAGACGTGTGCAGCAGGAATGCGTATTATGGCTGAAGGCTCTTCGCTACTTCCCAAGTTCACAACGAGACACAGGAGAGTACATATTAGTAAATGAGTGACAATTTGAAATGGGCAAATATTTCTTAGAAGCATCTTCATCCTCCATTTCTCTCTGCCCATTTAGCAATCTGGTGAAAGCATTTTCCCTTCGTCAGTTTATTCATACAGCTCGACGAGATAGTTATCTTTTATAAATCTGTGGAGAGATTTTTCTTCCTCCAATATGTATATATCGTAAGCCTTTGCTTGTTGGTAAGTACTTTATGCTCTCCCATCTCTCGTATATTGGGTCACCACCACTTTTCCTACCACTTCTTTTGCCTGAAGATAATTTGTTATTTATTTGTGTCGAAAGTGGATGAGTAAAAAGCTGAAGCTTTCACCAGAGATTTTCTTTGATGTTTCAAGCCATTTTTATCCACTCGCTTTTTCCGCTCTCTCCTCACCACTACTTTTTTCATCTCGTGACTAAAGGCGAAATAAGGTTGCTACTCACTTACCATGTTACAAATGGACATCAACCAAGTCAAAAATATACTCTCTCTCCATCTCACTCTGTGTAGAGCCGCAAAGTGACTTCTAAACACACAAACTCACACATACGCACTCTGTGTAGTCCACTGTACTAAATATGTTGTGATAAACTGTATCATCTCTCTCCTCTCGTTCTCTAGTCTTCAACTATAGAAGAACTTGAGTCGCCGATCGATCCATATTGCTCCTGGCAATCTCTCACTGCTTCATTCTACAAACATAGAGATACGTAGGAAAATACACGTTTTAGCGAATGTGACATTAATATTTTATACATCACCTCAACAGCAAATGCATCCTCGCTAGTAATGGCAGTGTTCCACTTTTGGAACGTTCCGAAACGTTTATTCATTCCGTTTTGGAACGCGTTTCAGTCTTTTGTGTGAAACGAATTTTTTTGGAACGAAACGGTTTGGAACGTTCCAAGGGTTGGAACGGAACGGAATAAACGTTTCGGAACGTTCCAAATTCGTTCCATTTTAGATTACACTAACCCTAACTTTTTAGT
>JAHZMW010004126.1:0-20405 GCA_027743745.1 Alloscopus bannaensis | reverse complement strand
TCCAAGCTCACTTGACACTTGTCTTGAGTTCATCAAGTTTTCCTTCTTTTCCTCTCTCTCTCTCTCTCCCTTTCCACATACCTCATTTCCTTCATTTTTGTCTCATTCATTCATTCTCACATGTGCGTCCAAAGGAAACCTTTTCGAGGAAGGCTGTATGCATGCATTATTAGAAAAATGACACGGTTTTTTTCTCGGGACCACCAAACCACAAAACGCATATAATTATATTGCCCTCCACATAACACAGACTTTCTACGCTCTCTACGTGTAAAAGAGGAAATGCTTGAATGGAACTGAATTCAGAAATTAATTTCTCTGACAGTCCCCACATCATCTGCATTTAAGATGCGCACACATCTTCAAGAAAAAATCTCAGTTTATCTCTGAATGTGATAGGGCATATCACTCGAGACTTTTTCTGATGTCTCATCCTTATCAAGTAATATTTTCCCTTCTCATTGTGCACCTAATAGTATCCATGCGCCAAGCTCGTTGAGGAGAGAGCCTTTTCGTAGTGAATCGACAGGACAAAACCGAGCTGTTCCCTTTAGCCTGCCTATTTTTCTTCTCAAAATGTACTTAACGAAGCTATTAGCATTGTGTTGCAAGTCCATTTCTGTCACTTCATCCAACAGTTAACCCGCCGTATCGTCTTTCTCTCTTTCTCAATCATTTCTTCTTGTTAATCGTTCTCTCCTCATCATTTGCTCCATTCGGTCTTCATACATTTTGAAAGGAGATATGACAGGGAGCATAAGACGTGCATTATGCCATTCAAGTCATTACACTACTATTGTTGATCACATTTTTCACCGTGTCATCCTCCGTCTCTCGTGGTGGAGAGTGTATTATGCAAATCAGTGAAAAGAGTCTCAATACAGAGTGCCGATTTCCAATCTGACATGGTTGGCAGCTCTAAAGGAAACGCATAACATATAAATACCTAAATGTATATATTGTAAAAGCACCGGATCAGATTTCTATAAAATGCAAAATTAGCCAAGAATTTTACATTTTTTTCTAAGTTTTGATACAAGCCAAATGGCACAAGCTGTACAAGGTTAAACAAAGCCTGCAATTACAACCCTCGAGTGCTATGCACTCAACTTTCCTCTGAAATATAAATCGTTCCCCTCGGTCGGCTGCGGCTCCAACTTGACTTGATGGGATCACGGCATGTCATCATCAGATATGGCATTTTCACATGATTGTCGTCGTCAACATCATCGTATCATCATCATCGTGATCATCCTAATTAAAATTGGGAATCATTAAATGAATTATTACTAGAGAGCCCCATTAAGTGATGACGACGGTGGAATAAGCGACATTTACCCAACAGATTCGAGTTCCATGTGTAGGTACATATAAATTAAACCACTTTGAGTTGCTCCTGCTACTCGTCTTGGAAAAATGTTTGCCTTGCGTGAGTCCTCTCTCCCTCTGTCGTCCTGTTCGTCTCATGGAACCACTTGTTCATCCAAGTTTTGGACTCAGCAGTGGTCGCTTCCCTGGCTTTTGCATTTCTTACCTGAAAACTACAAAGTTAAAACAAGCAGTAGCTCTCTTCTCAGTGTTTTTTTCTTGTTTTATTTTGACGGAAAGATACATATATTTTCTCGTCTTGTTGGCAAAGTTGAAAGGGATATTTAAGAAGAGGAAGTCGTTCACAATCACGCAACTTGTTGAAAGTAATTCAATCGCACGCATATCCACTCTATCATATATCAACACAAGGAGGTAGCGAGAGAAATGCAATGATCACAAACATGAAATGAAGAACGTCCCTCCGTTTCGTCATCATTTTGTTCGTACGAATGTACACATATGTGAGGAAAGGCTATTAGCGCGCTTAATAAATAATTATATGACTGACTCTTCTCGCGATGATATTATCCGATGGCAAGATAATAACGAAAAGAGAGATTTTATGTTGATAGGATGATGAAGACGGTTACGCGCAGTATTTTCCCGAGTTTCCTTCGTACAACCCAATAACTCATCCGTTTTTTGGATGCGAGCTTATACCTACGTAGTTTTGACATGTGACGACTGGTCGTGTGTTTGAAGTTGCTAAATCAAGACATGTATTTCCTGGAAGACTTGAGAACGCAACCCCTTTGATTATGGTAGTCTCTGATTTAATTTCGCATTCCTGCAAGGTACTTTTCCTTATACTAACCAGGTGGATCCGGGGCGACTAGAGAATCTCACGATTTCTGCTTCTGAAAATTATTTCGCAGTTTTGATATCTCGTCGAGAAGGGTTTCTCTCAGCTTTCCACATCAGCCAAAACACGATCCCACAGTCACCAGTCCATCCATCTATGTGGCACCCGTCCATCATGCACTTGGTTGTTGGTCTGTCTTCGTATTTGAAATATTCATCCCTTTTGCATTTTTGATACTTCATCCAACCAAATCTATATTGTCATAAGACTCAAGAGTGTGTCCGTATGTTTGACAGTGTGTTGTGGTGCTCCACAGAACTTGCGTTGCGTACATACACAACATCGTATTTCTACACTTATCTAATGATCCAATAAGCAATTTTCGTTTGTAATGTGTGGCAGACGGCCACACGATGTGGATGATGAGATGTATGGATGTGGATTTGAATTATTGGCTGATAATAATACGGATACCTTATTGCTTATGGATTATTATGGCTAGCAACTCTGTTGTTGGTGTGCCTTCCTTTGAGAGTTGGGGACTCGTGGGTTCCAATATCAAGATGTCAGTCGCAGCATGACTCACTCTGAAAGCCTTTTTTAAAAACTCCTCACACATCTCTCTAGATATTTTCGTCTTGACTGCTGTCGACCACGCTTTCCTTTATACTATATACATATACCTACTCAAATCAGGGGAGAATATACATTTTTTGAGTAATCAAGTCTCGTTCGTTTCGTATTGCCATGTATATTCTCGTAGGGACAGCCACACACATTAACGTATTACATGATGTACACAAGCCCGTACATGCATAAATTATGTGTGCAACAGACTTGAGTGAAGTTTTCTCTGCGATGCTACAGGGAAGAAATAGAGCTCCTTTTATAGAAATAAATTAAAGTCATGATCGACCGATCCTAATCATATTTACATTCATTTTTCATTAGCGATCCATTTTGTTGTGAGTATGCTCCTCGTTGTTGATTAATACCTTGCCTCAAAGTACAGAAAAAACAGCAGAGAGGTGGGCTTGTGCCTTCAAGAATGTAAAGAAAACTGCTGAGAGTTAGGGACAGAAAAAACTTGATTGAATCTTATATACTCCTCGCAAAACATCATTATTATCGTCCGTGAGGATCATGATGACGATTAGGTTACCTTGCAAAAGAAAAGGGGTGCTTTGATGTCTGTTATCTCATTCAAGCAAAATAATTGTGTTGGGATAAAGTTCGTTTTGTGCTGATAAAGAAAAATGCAGAGAAACGATAGGAGATTGAGATCGGTGAGGTAGAAAATCGGAGTAAAGGTCACTGGTCACAAGATTACTCAAGAATTTCAAAAGTTTATTCATGCACTTACTACCCACACCATAATAGGCGCTTCTTTCCCGAAAATGTAGTTGGCCAACCAAAAGACATTTTATTTTTAGCGTATACAGATATAACCGGCGAAGAATTCATCAAAATCCTGTAATATGCTTTTTGCCCGTTGTCTGCTACTTATACACTTAAAAGTATTCGTTTCTCTTACCAGTATTCCGATTTCTTTCGCACCTGATTGTGATCGAGGGAGAAAAGTACGAAAGAAAGTAATTAACACTAAACTCGTGTTTTTTACAAACAATTCATCCACATACTTTGAAAACATTCCAAGTGTTTTTTATTCTTCACTTTATTATTGCCTCGTTCTCTCCTCGTTCTGTTGTTTCAATACTGACCACACACCAAAGGGAAACGTAAGATTGCTCATTAAAAGATTGGGACATGATAGGAGTATATAAGCACTTCATAAAAGGTCATTTTTTCTCACTCCTCTAATCTCTCACACATTGTGCAGGCGCATACCTGCACAAACACTTTAATGTTCTATACAATCCAAGAGGATGAGCACATGTGGCCCTTTTGAAAATTACCGACACGACACTATCTCTCGATTTTCTACCGCTTTTCTTACGCATTTCACACATACACCGAGAGAAAGAGAGATATTTCCTCTAAAGTGTTATAGCTCTCGTTGTTTTTTCTCCCATTTTTTGACTCTTTTCGGGAGAGGATTATTGCGCATTCTTACATAACGTTTATCCACGCCGCATTGCATCTGCGATGGTTGATGGTGATGGTGGCATGACTGTCAGATATGAATCTAATCAGAGTGTGGGATCAGTCCTAGCACAATTATCTGAAAAAAACCTTGATAATCTCCGCCATCCGCCTTTTCGCATTTGCCCAACTCTTCGCCGATGTTGTGGGTTTACACTCATTATGAGACGAAGAAAAAAATCGTGAAGCCTGTTCAATATTTGAAACGTTGAAAAGAGAAAGAGGAAAATGGTTGTTTTTAATTCTTGCTTTTTTTGTAAAAAAACAGAGCTCCGCTCATTATTACACATTTACACCCTTCCCACCAACCATGAAACAACCATATCGCAAGGATAGCCGCAATCTAGATTCTAAATGTTTTTTTCTTCCTCTGAGAGAGGTAGAAGAGTATTGAGAAAAAATGTACGTGCTTGTGTGAAATGGTTGGTGACTTCTTTTTCAGAGTAAATACGTGTGCTCCTCTGATTTCGTGAAGAAAATCTTCGCTCCTCACCATTACCACCACGAGAGCACACATCACACATCAGTCCAATTACCCTGTAATTTTAATTAGAGGTCTTTTTAATTAACACACAGCCCGAATGTCAAGTCACACAGTTTGTATCCGCGTGTGAGCTGTGTGCATGTGGTGTGTAAATCCAGTGGAGGTGTGTGTGCAACTCTACCTTCGTGTGCTTCTTCCTTTGTCGACGAGTTGGAGATGCGAGCGTTTTCAGTCTTGTGAGTCTCCTGCCTGTTTTAAAACGTTGATGCTACTTCCCGTTCTTATTATGGGAATTAAGGTGCGTGGACGACACTGAAAATGAGATGAGCCCCTGCTAATCATCATGATGTGATGATGAGGGCTCCTGGGAAATCAATTGCGTGCAAACATTTACTTTTTTAGAGAAAAAAGTTTAATAAGAAACAGTTTCCAACTTGATGTTCGCAGCTCTACACTCGACTCTCTCATAGTCTTGACAGTAGGAATAATTATAAGAAAAATGATTTCATTCCTCTCTCAAGGAGGAAAAATATAGTAATTATTATAATATGCCTAAAGATAGCGGACAAACTGGGAAGATTGTCTCTGTACAGAGGATGAATGTTTGAAAGACTGAAAACGTCGGACTTTGCTATCGACCTCTCTCTCTCTCTCACAGTGAATGAGTTGAAGTGGAAGGGAAACATGCAAAAAATTTTAATTGCTTTCAATCTACTCCTTATGTACGGTGAACGTACAGAAAGAGGAAACGTAAACATGAAAGAATGTTTTTATTTCATTCCATCCTCAACTATATACTTTACTGAGGTAGGTAGAGAGCGTAATGAAGCGCAAGAAAAAAAAGGAACACACACACAACAAAGTGAACCTGAACTTTATGCTACATACCGTTTTCTCTGCATTCATTATTGACACAAAAAACTCATTGACTCGAGTCAGATGTACTTATCAGTTCATCAAATTCATTAAATGATTGATTGACGCAAAGGATTAGAGCTTGCTAATTCCTTCAATCAATTCAATTTCAATGTCACCAGCGTAAAAAAAACTCAACATTTTGCATTTAGATTTACATACATGACTGCGCACGCGAGGAGGGACTAGGCGTAATAATATGGAATGTGTAAATTGTTTTTTTTCTCTCTCTTGTTAATAGAACTCAATTTACAATACATTAGCGAAACGATTTTTTTCGCGTTTGTCCTTCCGGTTGAGACGATGCGAGACTAGGAATTTTAAGCCTTTGATTAGACTTTCAGTAATCTACTTTCATGCATAGATGTGCATATCTCAAGCGGAACATGCGTTTATGAAACACACACAGACACACATCTTGTCTGGCAAAGTGTTGGACTGCATTACAGAGGTTTAGTAGCGTGTGTGTATTTTTGGTGGTCAGTTTTTCATCAGGAGTCACACACACACTACTCTGTGTGTGGAAGCGTGTAGCCGTTGTCGTCGTGTGTGCTCACCATACCTTGACATAACTCTTTGTCCGTAACAACCTTGGTCAAGTGATCCCGATTCTTTACGGCATTGAGGGAGTCAATCTCAAGTGGGAATTCCTTGTTATAAACGCATGCGTTATCACATTTATAGACATAAATTACGCGATATAGATTGTCCACTTTTTTCTTCACTTCCCACACCCTGCGAGGTATGATGTGTAACGAGGTTTCAGTTATTGAAAAAAATTTTCATTTCAGAAATTCCTGTGTTGAAAGAAAGTTTTGAAAAACGGAACATTTAGTTTAAAACGTGCCTTTTAAAAACCTACCATAATCATCTGTAAATTTAAGGTAGAAAGAAATCCTGAGCAAAAATTGACTTCTGGAAAAAGTTCTCCCAGAGAGCAGCATTTTATTTGCCACGCACTCTCGGTATGGGTGCCATTATACTTACTCATTTGAGAAGAAATACATCCGAGTACCCCCTCTTCTATTAGCCATTACACCACATAATGATTTCGAGTTATTTGTTAAAAGAGCATCAAAATCGTAACACCAGCGGAGCCAAATGGTTTGTGAGGATTTGAGTAAAAAGCATTCGAGGGGCACGATATCCCAATAAAAATATGACTCTTCAGGTGGGATCCCTCTTCAGTATCCTCTCACACTAATTTCCCTGTGAAATTACGCTCTTTACAAATAAGCTCATGTTCTTCTGATTCTTGTGAATGTGTGCTCCGTTCCTTCGTGTTCATTGCATTGCTTGTTGGTTGTCAAATATTTGGTTATTACTTAAATTATGAAAGTCGTAACTTTCCTTCTTTTATTGCACCTCTTCTTAAGCTCACCGTTCCTCTGTTTTGTTTGAGCGCAAAAAAGTTTTTGTAGCGGAGAAAAGTCGTTTGTTTTGTACACTTGAAGAAATGGTCCGTCTTCCTGATGAGATTTTTTTCTGACCATTCAGGCAAATACATATTAGAGTACATATTGTGCATGCCATTATTTACAGGATGAAAGGCCACCCGGGAAGGGAGAACACCGTTTTTAGTGCTCGCAATAATTATTAGTGTGTACACTGCACCCATAAAATGAGGGTAAAGCACATGTGCCACGTAGTCCTCTCCTAATGTCATTAATAACACATAAGTTAAATTCTCTGAGTACAAAATACAGTAATAATAAAGTGTATGCTCATCCATGATACACTTTGACTGCCCAGCTTTTGATTTTTTTAGTGTGCCCACAGGTGACTAAACGGTCCCTGTTGAGAAAAAAAAATCCGTAAAATTCGTTGAGTAATTTTGCTATTTTACCAAAACAGCGTATATATTATGTGTACATAATAGCCTGAACAACGCATTGGGCCAAAACCGTGTTTTAGGGGAAATATGAGCCTCACTTTTACTTTACGAGTGTCCGGCGTCTCTCAAGGAGATTCAGCTCAAATTTTATGCTTTTTACAGCTTGTCACTTAAAATTGCCTGTCTGTCTGATGAGCTCCCTTTTCTGACTATACGGGCATGTATATTGTATAGGTATATATTTGCAATACCGTACATTTTTATGGTACTCCAATGGGATGAGTAATTCTCCTTTTGTTCCTGGACAAACTACAAGTGCATCATAATTTTACAAGGATTTCAAACATTATCTAATTTTAGTTATTGCGACTCAGGTCACACCATCGTCGTGCTACACAATGTGCACTATGGTCCTCCGGAGGGAGATGCGCTCATCCAAGTTTTACCCACTTAACCTCAAACCCCTTATCAGTTATTCATGGGAGCGAACTTCACAGCTGAACACTCTCTGAGCCCATCAGCAAATCCGTGATTGTGATTACTGTCTCTGGATGTACACATAATAATTGGCTTGATGCATATGGATCAGTGTGTCCACAGAGAAACATACATCGATGAGACACAACACGGGGACGAGCAGGTGTAATATTTATGTAGCATAAAACCATTGACAATCTGAGGCAACGTTGTCCAGAGTTGAATCTCTCTGGAAATATGCAGTCTAATATTATACTGGATCTATTGGGATTTTTACGGGTGCATCATCATCACCTCGCCATTAGCGTGTACCACCCTGGATTATCACCAGGTTTGGAAAGGTGTCAGCCGCAGAGTAAAAAGACTCCGAGTAAAAAATCCCCAGTCATCATCATCATCATGATTCTATAGGACGATGATCGTCGTCGTCGCCTCAACTCTCTCTGGTATTATCAGAAATTATCATTTTTCGCCTATGGTTTGGTCTGCAACTGATAAGAGAGCGTCTCATGAAATTCACATGTATATGCTACACATACTGTCGTCCTAAACGTGGCGTTGTGTGTGCACCAACCTAAGTGCATATAATATTGTATACTTTTTCGCCACGAGGTTGAGATGTGATTGTTTTGAACCGCACCTTTTCGTTTTGGGGTTCACAGTAGTAGGCAACCCAGCACAGCACCAGCACACTCTGTGAACCTAAGGACTTGTAAGGATTTTTTTAAAAATTTCATATATGTGGCTCACACAAGATGTTCTATCTCTATTTATATGCATGCCCAGGTTTCCATCAATCCATCCATCATTAGCTATCATTTCTACTAGCGTTTAACTAGTTTCAATATGTGCATCTGCACGTTACCCACTCTCTGTGCATGTACAGCGTATTGATAGTTTCACAAGTCGTAAAGACAATCCAATTTATCTTTCTCTTAATCATTTCAACGTAATGCACCATGTTACGTATGCATATATTATGCAGATTATATATACGTCTCGTAAACTTGTTGCATGCACGCGGACCAAGGGATATTTTTTTTATCGTAAGGTGATTTCTAGACACTGCGGGAACCTAACCGTGATGATGCCAAATGTATATCTATATTTTGTCTCTGTGCACTTTACAGAATAAATCTGATGAAACATATGGAATTTGTTGATGTGTGTGCACACAGGGAAAACACCTGATGAGCAAGTATTGGGCTGCTGTTGGCTTGGTGTGTGCTCTGCAAATTCGATGAATGATTTAGCAGATAATAGGTGTGAGTGTTGTTCCAAGTGCGGGTCGGATATGTTTATTCACATACCTACATGTGATTTTGATCGTTGCTCACAGTTTATCGTCATCGCCGCCCGAGACGGATGAGATGTGAGGGAAAAGGAAAGGAAGAATTTTCTTTCTCTCGTCTTCGATTTGTAATGAATGTTCACACCTTATGCAATGATTATGTTGGGATGCTGGGCAAATGACAAATTTTAATAATGATATGCTCACACCATATTCGATGCGAGTGAATTTATCTTTCATTTTTCTACGCTCTGAGATTACATGTTTCCTCTGAAGACATTTTTGCACATCTGAACAAGCAGATAGGTGAACGTATTGAGATGCGTCAGAATTAGATTGAAGCATGTCTTTGTGGAATGGACCTCAGTAATATTTTCCGTGCTTTTGCGGGGGTGTGCAGCGAAAATGATCTTTGCTCATCTTTTCAAGCCCAAGTTTGTATCACTGATTACAAACCACCACCACATCACCGGTACATCAGCACCAACAAATAATCACTTTCATGATGACCAAGTGTCTTTTTGGGAATGCATCGAAAACAGTCATGAATATGCATGAGAGGTGGTAGGAAGGAAAGACATGAAGCTAGAACTGATTTGTTTCTCTCTCTCTCCATTTCAAATAATTATCTAGGATCATCACCACACCAGCAACGAAAGCCAAGAAAAATAAACTTTGAGGCGCAAGCATTTTGAGCACACACCCATCCAAATATGATCGTTGCATCATCAATTTTCTGTGTAATTCAAAATTACACAGAAATTCCATCTCCATTACAAATCGGAATATGAACTCCACACATATATGCACACAATATACTATATTGTAGCAGAGTATATCAGTTGCCTTGAATTGTCAAATTGTGAATGTGTGCAACTTAGCCCATTTCAAAACCCTTTCCACGAGCTTTGCATATGACACTGGTGAACTTTGCACATTGGTCCGTCTCCCCGTGTTCAGGAAGGGCACAAGGCAAATGAACTACATTGTCGAGATTAGTAAGAGAGACAGTAACAGAGAAAAAATCATTTCTAGGCACATGTCAATCCATAAGTAATTACAGTATCTCGTGACAATCATTACACCCATCATCCTCATGATGATGGTGCACTGTGTGAGGGGATGTATGTATACTTAGATCATCATCACGGTTCCTCAAATAGCCGACGTGAAGAGAGTATTTTGGTTTGAAGGTGAATAAAAATATCGGGCTGAAGTGCGAGCCTTTTCTAATAGCTTGAAAAGAGCAGCAGTGAATTGAGATGGAGAAGAGGTGTCAGTGTAATTTACTTGGTCAGAAAAGGAAATAAATGATTAATGTGATGTTGGTGGATGGATGGATGATTGGAGAGAAAAAAAATCTTTTTTTACAACTTCACTCCTCAGGATTGATTCTTTCGTATATGAAAGGCCGGCAAAAGCGCATTCCTTCTCCAAAGGTACATCAGAAGACACGCACACATTCAACACACATCCACATCTCTATCTGTAATACCTCTCTAAATGCGAAGGCTTGCCAAGAAGAGAATTCTTCCTCTTTATTTTGTGGTGAGCAGTGACAAATTGCTGAAGGGAGATTATTACTTGCATTGTGATGTAAAAGGGCTAAGATTACGTATACAAAGTATATACATATAGAATATGGCGTAATATGCTTTGACTCAAGTGCTGCTGCTGAGTAAGCGGAATATAAAAATTGAGATTTTGCCCTTTTGAGCAATCACTTCTTCTCACCTCCTACACACGATCTCATTTGCTGCGCTACTAAATATCACTAAGGTAGGGAAAAGTCAAAAGTCTGCTCTTGTATGCAGAGTAGTAACAGAATGACGGCATTTTTTTTACCAGAGAAGGGATCCGCAGTAGAGTCTCTCTATCGGGAGTTTGATGAATGGACAAGGATTTTTCTCCTCTTTTTCGGTCAATGCAATGTTCAATTCTTCGAAGCCACGATGTACGCGCGTGATGTCCTGTGAACTATGGACTCCGATACTGAACCCGATGAAGAGCGTAGTAACATTATTTTCCATGTCTCATGAAAAAAGTGTTTGTCTACCACATCAGTGAGTTCAGGGCAACCTTCAGCGAAAATCAAGCATGTGAGAAACCGTTGATGTGTTTACGTACGTATTTGTATACATACACACACCTGTTGAGTATGTTATGATGACGACGTTTTTTATATACCTAATCGGAACGAAATGGTTTTGTCGATGGAATTTTTCCCCTAAAAAGTTTTCATCTGAGGAGCAAAAGAATACGTAATTTGTCTGGGAAAGAAGCTATTGTCTATTTGCTCATTGCGTGTCATCGCGGAGAAAGAAAAAAATACTGAAATTCCTCTTCTTAGAGGCTTCTTGTGTAACTGTAATGTTTAACTATTACTGCTTTCGGCAACAATTTGTAGATTCACGTTTTCAACTCATTTTTTAAAATAACATTTTTCTAGATTTCAATAATAACACCGAAATTCCAACGGAGACATAAAATTTTGGTGACAATCAAAAACTACATATTGCCACAAATTAACTGCGCTTTCCATTGGACCGGTTATCTGTTTTTGAGTTGTGATTAGCTTAATATGGTGCCCGATTTATGGTGCAACTACCCTGCTGCGCACTTGTTGCAATATCAATTTAGTCATAGTCTCCATATTTTTTTACATCACATCATATATACTGCATAAGCATTCCCAAATCTCCTGTTTTTGTTATGATCTCAAATTCTTTGTTTTTCGACCACCGACTACCAAAGAGAAGCGGGCAGGTCACAACACAACTCGAATATGGTATTTCACACATTTTACATGAGTTTGCTCCACATGCGGCGTCCCGCTCTCCGTGTCTTCTTCACATCTTCTCAAAGTGAAATATTTATTCAGAAATGGACTCGCACTTGGTGTCTTTACCTTTTCGTGTCGAGGCGATAAGTAATTGGACTTTCTAGATTGTGATGAGGAGCCCTTGGGAAACTTCCAAGCTGTCTGCTCTTATGAGATTCACAACAGAAAGAGAGTGGAGTGAGAGATAAATACTCTCTCTTAAACTCATGTATTTCTTATTATTTCTTCCCACTCAATTTATTAAGTTGGCGGTGGTGCTCATACTGACTCTTATGTTGTTGTGAGGTTACGTAATGAAGCTTGTAATTCACAAGCTTGTTTTTTTTTGGCAAAAGCAGAAGTAAAAGGAGGCGGGCGGCACGGCAGGACAACGAAATGATTACAAGCTCCAAATTACAATTAATCATTGCTCAGCAGTAAAACATCCATAGAGCATCGTATAATCACGCTATATCAAGACCCAGCATACTTTTAAAAATCTCTCTGGCCAGTCTTAGAAAAAAGAGTAAATCAATGTGGCGGATCACACAGACACAGTGTACGAGTGGGGAAATGTGTTGCGCTCACCTCAAAAAGTGGACAACTGCTGCGAAGTAATTAAACTGATGAGGAATCGGGAATTGTCCCAATAGGAAGTCCCTTTTGTATCTAATAAGCCCGTCTTATCTTTTTATTTCTTGTGTACAAGAGGCGGAGGAAGGACGCTCCATAAAATCCCTTCCCAAAAGGTTTTCCAACAGAGCACAAATTAGAGCCGACCAAAGAGCCTGGAAAAAAGGGCGAGAGAATCAGCGATTCACAATCACAACATGACTCTATGGGTCTAATAATATTAGAGAAATTATCATAAGTGGTCTGTATGCTCACATTTATCTTTTTTCACTGGACTTGCTTGCTCATCCCTTCAAAGGTGTACCTCTGTGTGATTTTGTCTCTGAAAATTAGATGAAAAAGGAAGGAATAAGGACCTAATGTATCTGTATGTGGAAGAGAAGGTGTGTATATCCAAAAAAAACTATATTCCTTCACAGCGTGTCCACCTAAAGAAAAAAAATCTCATGCTAAGTTACCATTTACACTTCTAATCAAAGCGTCCACCACTCCGTCCAAATCCTTGTACTGTATGCGTGTGTGCGTCTCATATTTAAGCTGTAATTAGTCATTGACTTTTTTCTATCCTTCCTTGTGTGCTCTCTTCAAATCTTTCTCTCTCTTCTGATGAATAATTAGCCACAAGCGAGAAAAAGAGGGGCGTAGAACTAATCGAGCGTCCCAGAAAAAAAAAGTTTGCCGCTTTGCATGTGTGAACAAAGTCAGAGAGAAGATCATTCGTGTAGGTAAGCGTTGTGTGTGCAAAGCGTAATAATAATATTGATTGTACACAGAGATTTTTACTGCGCACTCTCTCGTTCAGAGCGGAGGAGAGTTCTTCCTGTAAAGAGATTTTTTTGGGTACAACCCCTTCTTTCGTCTTACTTCGTTAGCCCGCCTTTGATCTCTCCATCTGATAATTCTCATTATTTATTAGCTCGCCTGTCACAGGGTCCTGCTGTCTTGTCCTTCAAACGAAATACTTCTCGAGAAACGTCTTGCAACGTAAATCGGCGAATCCTGTGTCAAACAAAATTTGTTTTTTTTCAAATGGGAAGTCGCGTCATATGTATGGGTGCAGTTTTTTTCACAGGATTGAAATTAATTTGGATAAAATTCCCGGAATTTTTGTTTTCTCATTCCAATTACACATTTTCCCCGCAGCATACAATTCACAGACTTATGTTCATACGGAAGTCCGTTGCCCTCAAAAACTAATATGCTTGTTGAATCTCTCTGTGTGCCTTACTACTGTCTATTTATTTTGGGTTCACACGTCTTCCGAATCATCTCGTAAAAAGTCATGCTGTTGAAAAATGATTTAGAGAAATCGTTTTACAAGAATATGCGCCTAAATCATATACCGTCGTGGATGGCGCAAAGGTAAAAATTGGTTCCAATATTGCGATACGCGTGATGACGACGTGTCGTGCTGTTGTAATAAAAAGGCTTTTCCCCATTGTGCACAAAAAACTGTAAAACGCACACATCCATAGGGAACTAAACAAAAATATATACAAGCACTCTTCTCTCTTGTGGAGATGATGACGACGACGCGATTATGATGGTGATGTGATGGTTTTTCCTGTGGTAATCTTTCATGAAATAAGTAAGCTTCATATTATGCATCTGCAAAGCATATTAAAGGCGACAATCGAGAAATGGTAAAGTCAACTACGTAGCCAGCCTGAAAGACTTTCTGCAGTCATGTCGCCTAATCTAGCGTCTTCGTGAGAAGAGATGAGAGAGTGAGCATCTCTCCGCGAGGTGACCAAAAGGGCAACTGTGTATTCCATTAGTTCACCCCTTATCACCTGAAGACATCATCGCCTCCATCTCCAACTCTGACCAATAGCATCTCACTCTCAGTTATTACCTGTCATAATGCAAATATTATGAGTGGTATTCCTCTTTCCTCCACACTTTACCCAACTCACACACGCTCTTGACGTAAGTGTTACTACAGAGAGACTCGTAATAATAATGTGAAAAAATATGAAAAAGAGCGTCTCTCTTTATTTTCTTCCTCTCCGACTTGTCATGCAATATCTGTAAAAATATGCAAAGACCGCCCATCACATTTGCATTGGCCCCGCGCATCTCTTTCATTTTACTGATGAATTCCCAGAGAACGGGAAATGTTTAGTCACGATCATATTTTTTGCGCACTCATATGCATAATAAATGTAAGCAGAGACGATTTCCATCTCTCGGCTGCGGCTTTGCGTATTATTGGCTTAGAGGAAAAGGATGAGAAATGAGGGGAAAGAGAGGATTGGTTAGCTGAAAAAATGAAGTGCGCACATTTTTCAGACATTTTGTGGGTATTCAAATAAGAGTTAAAAACAGCCAAAAGCTATTGAATATTGCTTGTTCAAAGTTGGTATTGATGATTAGGTAAAGACAGAAGTTAAAAATGTGAATGGTAAAAAAGAAAGCTACGAAATATGAAATGTTTGAATAGTATCACCATACTTGAAGATGATGTTGTCAAGAAAAAAGCTTTTGTATCAATAAATACTATAAAAGATGCGTGTGTTAGAGAAGAGGCATCGTGTATCTTGTCTTTTGAGAGAGATGATATTACATAAAAAATATCCTTGTGGAAGCAAGACTCGAGAGGAATGCCATCGGGAATAAAAATTTGCGTTTAACATCTGTGAACGAAACGTGTATCTCTGCTTGCGGTTAAATGAGCGTGAGTACACTAGCAAAAATATTTCTTGGATGAAACTAGAGAGAGAGAGACAAGATGACGGTTCGCGTTTCGATAGACTCGTTGCTCGGAGCGAAATGTAATAAAGAACATAAGCAAGACTAGCTGCTTGTACAAGGATATTTATAAAGAAGTGGAAAAAATGTCATGAAGTCGAAGAAGACTGAAGATTACATTTTTTTCTTTCTCTCTCTCCTATGGAAGAATATTATCTAAAAAGTTTTGTGTGGTTACTTTAGTCGGCTCATCATAATAATGTGGTGGTGGTGGCTGAATAAGTAATGCTCAAGTGTAAACATGTGGCAGAATCTTTTTAACGTTTTTTTCCCTTCATTTGACGATGATGAGCCCATAGTCCTGGTGAAGTACTAAACTACAACGAAACACTCTATTCCTACTTCGTTAGATGATTATAAGGAGGAGGCTGAGGCAAGATGCTAAAAAGTCATCTTGATAGTCAGAATAAAAAAAATCTCACTATATAAATACAACTACTATCACACGCACGACTTCACTTGTCCCAAAGGAAATTGCAATAAAAACCTTGCAACGGAGTTTGGTGAGCTAAGTGTGTTTAGATTGGAGAGAGAGGATGGTTTTTTAATGGTTGAAACAGGAAATCAAGGAATTTATCCCTGATAAATTTCGTACTGACAATGATAATGAGGAGTGAGAACAAAGTCGCGAGAGCGAGAGTGGATTTCTTTCCTATCATTTGGGAAGAGAGAGCTTATCTTAACTGGCTTGTTTCATCCAGTGAAAATATTCGGCGAGGAGTGGATCCCTAAAAATGCCGACAATTTTATCCTTTGCATAAAATCAACTTTACATCTCTCGTATGTGCCCCTTTGCATAACATTAGTTGTTTTCGCTTCACAGAAAACCAAAGCGAAGTCGGTAGTGACTCGTTAGAGGAAAGAGAGAGATTTTTTTTGTTTGTGATATTATTGCATATTATGATAATGATGATGGTATACCAAGAGTGTGGCTTTTTTGGACTGATGATGTTGCTGGTACGAGATGAAGGAGTGGCTTGAATCTCTCTGTGGTTCATTTTCTTTAAGCCCTACCCTTCACTTTGCGCTTTCTTTTGGTGGTGCTCTCATTTTTTGCAGTGTTGCATTGCATACACAGTTGAAATGAGAGAAGGAAGAAAAATGTGTCTACTAGCTTACAGAAATGCTACTATGCATTATTATGTATCACCATATACTTTGGTGTCTGTATAGGCGTTTTTTGAAATGGGATTTTTTCACCTCTCTCTCATTTCTTTAATCTCTTTCACTCTTATTAGGATTGACAGAGGTGATTAAAGAAATATTTTTTTGGAGAGTGGCACGCATCATGCAATTTTCTTCGCTAGTCGTCGTTAGTCGTACGTAGCCTGTGTCTCGGCATTAAATCAAATCCTGCTGTTTTCATCATTTTTGGCACACCTGAGAGGAAAAAAAAATCTAAAAAAGGAAATGCTAGCAGTAGTCTTTCACACCTACGAGCGAACCACCTTAGAGGAGCATCAACGTGCTAAAAATCATGCACATTAAGCCGTTTTTTACCAAGTCTTTGGTATGACCAGTCGTATATTAAGATGTGGATCAAATATGGATGACAAAAATAGTTTGAAAATTTTGTTTGTGTCCCTCTCTCTGCGTGCATTGCTACATCATTTTTGTGGAGAGCTGTTCAAACGATCATCAATGAAGGAGGAGAAAAATTCATTGTAGAAAAAAAATTAATACAATGCTGTGGCATGCAGGAGATGTATCAAGAGACACGATGGTGTGCGAGCAGGTAGGCACATTACTTGAGAGAGAGATGATAAATGAGACGCTGTGTGAGGCATATTGGTGGAAGGATGTTGGCTCCTTCCCCACTGTGATTTGAACATGAGTCTGAAATTTTGATCCTTTTTTACCTCAAGTCTCTCTCATCATCCACAAAGAACGTATTGGTCATAGCTTCATATCGTGCACAATTCAGATTGACGCTACATCATCGTCCCAAAGGTTCCCCAAATACTGATCATGAGCAACAGATAGGAGTAGAAGCAGTAAGTTGAGACGAGGTCGTGTATGTACGTATTCACGAATAATATTTTTCTATGACATTTGAAGCGCACACAGAGGCTTCAGCGTGAATCATCAATACAACTCAAAATCTGTTTAAGCTTCAGCGAATATCACGAGAAATGGTGACACGAACAATCTAAGACGTAGGGCCGGCCGATCGCGGTGTTCGGTGAAATATGGAAATTCCTACAGTGTCACTTGACTAATGACCTTAAGGTTGAGATTTGACGTTTACCCCGAGTCAGTGACAGTTGAGCACAGTTGAAAATCATAATTTATGACTGACTCTCGAATGGACAGTGGAAAAGTCTATTTCTGACTTTGATGACAAGTTGACTGTGGGCATTTGCATTTTTTTGGGGAGTAGTACGAGTTTCGTAAGCTGATTCCTTCTTTTTTATGTACTAATCACACGTCCCGGACGTCGGGTGAACGAGGTTCTCATGCCTGCACAAGGTCAGGGAGGACAGTACACTGCAAATGGAGGGTCACCCTTTGCAGGATTCCATACTCCGGATGCGTCCCCGAATGCAAGTCCGGATCCAGATGTGGGAAAAGATTTCCGTCGAAATGGTCCACCCACAGGTATGCCTGCAAAGTCTAGTAAATACATATTTATGCCTTTTACTTACGGAATTTAGCAAGAAAAGTGGCTCTTCTCTTAAATTGCCGCACTATCTGAGTGATCTAAAGCAAATATTTACTCTGACAATTTGGAATGAGAGAGTGAGCAGGTTGTTACAAAGGTATGATTATTTGCGAAACGTGATCCTTCAAAAAGGCCATAGGTTTGGGAGAACATGACGTGAGAGTGAGCAACAAGAGTTACGTACTTGCACAGACAGCGATTGGTACTTGCTACAAGTTGCTTTACGAAACCACTCACAGGATAAAAAAAATACCTTCCTCGTTTTATCGTCTCAATCTTAACGACTTTGTATCCCCTTTTAATATTCAATTACACGACGGAGAAAACCAGGTTAATAATCAATTTGTGGACCCATTAATGACCTGATCACGTTACGACTAATGATTGGGTTGGGGTCTCTTGAGAGAAAAGTCGTGCTCTCCACTTTTTTCACATTTGTTGAAGATTACTTGACGAGGCATTGCAAAGCATCGGAACTACATGTATTTTTGTCTGCCTTTTAAACTTTATAGGATCTGGAACGATTCTTCAACACGGGATAGTTGACTCCTCCATGGACCACCAGCCAAACACTCTTGGCAATCATGGGAGCAACAGCAGCAGCGCCAGCAGCAGTGGTGGCAGCACAAAGTCTCAGCTCGGAGACCAAGTCAACCTTCCAACTCCGGAAATGTCTCCCCTCGAGAATAACACTGGATCCGACCGGGATGGTCCCTCATCCTCAGGGATGTCTATGGAGGATCAGCAACAACTTCTCAACCGGTTGACGGGCGGGAGTGGAGTCAAAGGTAGTCCTGTGATGCAGCTCATCTCAAAGTTTGACAACAAACGGTTGTCTCCGTACACTCCGCGAAACTCACCCTTTGCTCAGTTCCACGCTGCTGCTGTTGCTGCGCAATCCGCAGCAGCTGCCGGGTCTCATCCCTCCGGTCTCCATCAAGGCTTTCCACAGGGTGGAGGGGGTGCTCCGATTGGAGCTAATGGTGCAGGCATACCAGGTGGTAATCACCATATGGGGGATTTCGCATCTCCCCATGGACAACAGCAGTATGGTAGACAAATGGACTTTTACGAGTCGGTCCAATCTCATCCACCGCATCAAATGTCGATCTCGGCGTACTATGATCAGTACGGCACTTGGGTTGGTGACCACGGCCATGGTCACCAGAATCCTGGTGATTTCTCTCCGCAACACAGGGTCGCTTATGACGGAATGGAGGGGATGGGTAACGGAAATGGGATGTATCAGCATCCCCTTCATCCTCCGCATCATCATCAGCATCATCATCATGGACACAACTTTGACTACTCACCGACCTCAGTACAAAACGAGCATGGATATCCAGCGATGGATGCGAATCACAATAGTTTCTACGCCTGTGGCATTAAGAGTGAGCAGCACGATGATCACGGCTTGGCCGGACTCACTTCATATGAGAGCAACTACAATGGGAACGGGAGTCCACGAGGTGGTGGTGGGCACACTCCGCTCAGTCACAACAAAACGAACGGGATTTCCATCAACAACAATCATCATGAGTTTGAGACAAGTGCAGGAAACAACAATGGAGCCACCACCGGTGGTGGGAGCAGCACTTCTTCTAGTCTCATCTACAAGGCTTTGTCTGAAGCGTGTGATGGTGCGATATGAGACGGCGATCGCGTAAGTTATTGAACACACGAGAGAACAACAATATTATGCGAACATGCTTCACGAGAGAGATGTTCATGTGTATTATGATCTTCATGTACATAAGCATGTATCTTTATATCCAAACCATGTCCAACTTAAACCCTTTCTTCTTGTTTCATCGTATTAACATAGGGTATTCATATATTTCGCAAAAAATCGAATTGCCAACGACCGGTGTACGGTACACTTTCATCATTCCAGAAAAGTACAGATTTCTTTCCCACTCCAGAAAAAAAACATTCCCACCATAAAGACATACAAAGTTTCAACTGTACAGTATTGCGCATCTATAACTTCCATCCAAGATTTATTAAAAATACGACAGCAATCATTTCTAAACTTCCAACGGATGCCTTATTATAGGGAACATGACAATATCTTGATTGTTGCTCACAATACGAATTTATTTCTAGCATACAAACATTGAATCGCACATTCGTATTTGGCAGTGAATTTTAATCTAATTAAATGTAGCCTATATTTCTTAATATTTTTAATTTCAACGCACAGATTAGGGCCAAATTTAAAGGGAAAGTTGAGTGGGGAAATTTGTCATGAAATTTGAAAG
>JAHZMW010004125.1:0-10217 GCA_027743745.1 Alloscopus bannaensis | reverse complement strand
CTTTCTCTCCTCTCTCTCTCTCTCCTCTCTCTCTCTCTCCTCTCTCTCTCTCTCTCTTCTCTCTCTTTCTCTCTCTTTATACATTTACATTTGGCATGATATGTAGCACATTCGAATCCATCCATTAGCCTGCTGCTGGCTAACCGCCCTCACGCATTGTAAAGACATTCGGCAGGGGAGCCAGGAACCATGGCTCTAACAGGACTATTGCAGGCGAGGCGTCACAAGCCCAATCTGCATACTAGTCTGTGCCTTGTTTCGCAACGGTGGCTTTTGAATTAGAACCTGAGTTACAGAAACGAGACATAAACGCACACAGATGCAGAAGCACTGTGTAATGTTTTTACTGCACACGTATAACGAAATACAAGAAACATCTATAATTATAAATAGTAATACCGTATTTTAGCCTACGGTCTAAGCTCACGACCAGCTTAAATTTGTGGTTAAGTATTTCCTCTCCCGTTTATCGTAGTACTGCTGTCCAGGTGTCATGACAGAGTTACTGTTAGATTTCGCTTCTCCATAATAGCGGGTATATATATAATTAAATTAAATCAAAAAAATTTAAGTAGTAAAAGTAAGCGATTACGAGTATATGTATATAGCCACATAGGCACCAACCCGAGCCGCCCTCACCAGTGGCGATTCTCCAACCAATTCTCAGAATGCATACATTTAAAATTTCATAACTATGCATTTTCATTCCACTTGCCACGTGCTAGCCACTTCCTGACTCAAGCGTATTTTAAATGTGGTCTTGTAGTGAAGTCTGAAATCAGGACACCTGGTGCAGTGTTAAAGTAATGGTATAGCATAGTTAATCTGATGGTAGTGAGAGCTTCAGTCTTCGCTTCTCCACACTTTCATGTTCAAACTTGTTGCCCACTCCAGGTGTGCATTCAAATGTACACTCGAAATGTTGTCTTCTTTTTTTCTGGAGTGCATTTCCGTTGTACTGACAGGTTTATCTAGATTACACTCCGTTCATGTATCCGCATAATTAGGTTGAGGGTGCAGTTCATCTGAATATATAGGTTGTTAAAGGAAGAGAGTTCACATCCTCTTTTATTTGCCACATGTATCAACATGATTCTGTATTAAAAGGTGGATGTTCGTTTTATTGTGTTACACACACCTGGTCATGTGCTTCATTTGAAGGAAGGCAGCTTGTCCATGTTATATCTCGCTGACCATATGTGTTGATAGAAGGTATGCTCTGAGGATGAATGCTATTCATGGTACTTTCAGTTTTGTTTAAATAATGCATGTATGCTCTTGTTTTATATGCAGAATGTACGTCATGAGCAATTTCGACTGAAAGTGAAGGTTTTATATCAACCAACCACCAACTCACCCGCCAACAAACCCAATGCTACAATGCATTTTGTTTTTTTTTCGCCAGTTAATGAATTAAGTGCAAAGCTGAGGAATTGCCAATTGAAGAAAATATTATTTCCGAGTCCAATTATCAAGTACAATAGAAGCTTATAACTTAAACAAATAGAAATAGATACGTACAAATTCTTATCAATATATCATGAATACAAGAGACGATGGTTGCTTACCCTAACACTTATTGAGTACATACTATTTTTTATCAACTTACAAACTTTACGAAACAAAAAAAAACATAGTAAATTTAATAAACATATCTCAATTTTCGTACACGTATGGAACTGAGTATGATAACTGGAAAAAAATCTACTTCAGAAGAGGGAGAACACAATAAAAGTCATATGTGTATATACATATTAAAGTGCATAAAAAGGGACATAAACACAACGTTTTCATAATCATCATCATATCGTGAAAAACGACTCACAAACATTATAAATGAAGTCGGCTATGTTACTATTTTTATATCAGCTATAGTATTTTAGTATTTTTTATACAATTAAAGTATGGAACAGTTTATAAAACCCAGCAAAGCATTTTAACTTGAAAAAAGTGAGGGATAGAGGCAGGCTTCTTACATTAGAGCATATGTACATAATACTGGGAAATTTCCTAGTGCACATGCATGACATTTTAATAATCATCATCAAACTCTTCTGTGATGCCTCCCAATAAAAACATGCGTGCCTTTTTAATTTTTTCTGCTTTTTCTGGTAGCATACCATTCAGGACAATATCTCTATCATACTGGTAATGTGCAAGGTTTGAAAGTCCAGCCAACCTGGCTTTAACTATGTTTTCAACAATTGCACCCCCTTCCTCAAGCGAAAAGTTGGTTGTATGACCAGTTTTTTTCCCCAAAATTTTATAAGCATTTATGTAACATCTTCCTTCGCCAAAAACTTCCGCCCCAACTTTTACTATTGGGTTTGAGTTTGACACACATTTAGGGTGTCGGGCATGGGAATACCTGGTTTTGAATTGGGGTTGTCTTTTGGCATGTCAAACTTATTCAGAAAAGCGGAACTAAAAAACTCTTTTATGTCACTTGTACATGTGAGCACATTTTCAACGGATGGATGGTTGGTTTGAACCGAATTAATTTTGTGAATTTTTTCTTCACTATCTTTGTCGGTCATTTTTTTCAAGATTTAATATGTAGTACCACGAACCTGTTGAAAAAGTTCACGCGTCGTGGGAGGTTTGCGCTGCATAGGCCAATTCCCGCCATTTGCATGTGAGCCCCTTTCTCCATTCAGTTGAGGATCTCGGTTGGAATGAGGCTGATACATGGCGCTTTGTGGTGGCTTGAAGCTTGGTGTTTGCCAATCTCCATACTTTCGTTGTGGGTACCATCTGACTGGGGGCTTATAGGCAGCACCTTGCTTCGGTCTCCAGCTTGGTTTCTCTCGTCCAAGTTGTTGACCTTTGTAGTTCTCTCGATGTTGATGGCTTGCATTAGAGTTGACCATAGGAGAGAGTGCCGAAGTGGTTTCCTTCTGCTTTGGCTGCTCCCTTTGTTGCAAAGTTTCCATCAAGTTGGTCACAAACAAGGTGAAGGCCTCCTTCATCACATTCGCAAGATCCTCTTCGTTACTTCCAGCACTACTGACAAGTGAGGCGGGTGGCGCTTGAAGCATTGCACACATACCGGACACTTCGTCGGTTGTCGAAGCCAAATTTGGAGCAATGCCCTCACTTGAAGAAAATATCTGCCGTTTTGCAGCAGGAATTTTTCTTTGTTGTCCAAACTGTTCATAATTGGCAATGGGTTGTATTGGCACATTAGAAACTGGAGATCTATGTGGTTTAGTTGTGATTATCAATTCCTGAGCGGTGTCTACTTCACCAGTAATTTACTGTGCCCTATTCTTGGGTGGATGGATGAAAGTTGTATTTGGAGCGAAGAAATAAGTTTGAAACCCCCGATTTCGATGTTTTTGTTGTTGCCTTGTAAGTCCTCTCAAAGTGTAAAAATGAACCATCTCTTCCACCGGTTGAAAAGACAGGTAGTTAAGATACCGTGCATCCAGCTCAATTTCAATAGGTGGGGTATTTGGAGGAACCATGCACCTGTCATAATGGTCCACATCCTTGCCAAAGTTCCTGAAAAGGAAAGAGAATAATCTCTCCAGGGCCGGTGGGATAGGCCTCGGGAACTAAAAATAAAATTGTTGAAAAGCACACGAACGATTGAGCACAAACTTTAGCTTTAAAAGAGCACGATCAAAAAAAAACAAAGGAAAGCAGAGAACTTTCAAAAGCCGGTGGTGAAGGGCTGAACTCTAAACGAGAACTGGAGCGACTGTTCAGCTAAATGTTATGACCACGACTCGGGGGTTTTTGTTGTCCAGCTATCAAACTTGTTAGTGAACTGACTGGTCATTTCAAGTGACAACCATCTCCATGTTTAAAATCCGCACTTGCAGGAGTGCGTATATACGGAACGTGATGCACATGGTACTTGAAACTACATGATAAGGAAGGACTGTGGCGTACGTTTATAATCGTTTACATCTGCCTATTACCTTCAAGCTCCTTTTTTATTATTAATTTCAGTTGATTCCAGGCGGTCAAGGAAGTCACAGTTTTCTCAGCAACGTTGAGCTCTTGATTATCCTCTTTCCCTCCAAGAAATATTTATAAGTGAGACAGTTGAGTTTCATCTTCATCATCAGAGTTGCACCGTTTGCTTTGAAGTAAATGTGCTTGTGCAACTGGTTGCGAAGTGTAAAGGAAAGTTTCCACATATTATTTCAGCCCTCGCAAGCAGTGATCACTAGACCAAGTATTCACTTTTTCATCATCCAAAGGACATTTTCTGTGTGAAGGTATATGCATTATAATTTACATTTTAAAATGTACGTTTGTGTCAATGCAGTGTTCATGACATGGAAAATGATGTGGGTGGTGGTGTGGGAGGTATGTGAAAGAATTAGTGGTTACATTAGTATATTACAATGCACACCTAATATTGTGTGGGAGTGTGTTTGTGTTTTTTAGTTTCTCGCCAGACCAGAGTCGTCCATTAGTAATCGAAAATCCGAGAAGAACGTGAAAAATAAGTAAGCGTCGCATATTTGATTCATTTAATTAAGTAAATTGAAATTGTGCATTACATTTTTACTTTGGTTGTCATTTAAATGTTTGATATTGTGAGACGGACTACCCACCTCTTTTGAATGAGGGACCTCATGGGACGCAGGAGAAAGGAGCAAGACAGGAGGCATCACCCCGGCTCACTTTTAGTTCGCCTTGCGTCACCGACTCGTGCGTAACACTAATAGCTCTCCGCAAAGATTGATTATCTTTATGTTTTCTGAACTGGAATTTAAGTGCTCCTTTATCTTTGATTGCAGGTCAGAGGTCAGGGGAAGTGCCAGGAGCTCAGTTATTCGTTGAAAGTTTCATGTCAAATAAGTATTTGTACAATTAAAAGTGAAATAAAATGAGGCTCAAAGTGACAACGTGTGTTTAGAGACAGTTCATTTTCTGTGGCGTGAGCCCACGCTCACAAAGATGCGGGTTTAAGTGACCTGACCTCATCCCCCGGCCCTCTACACAATTTTGGTGGAAGCTGCGGTACGATCACCTCAACATGCAGTCGTTCCAAGACATACTGATTCAGTTTCCTCGCTTCAAAGGCTCTGACACGCCGGACAAGTTCCTTTGGAAGTTTGCCAGTCACTGCACAGTTCACGGCAAGGACCCCCAATGGGCCGTTGTCAACTTCGGACACTTTTTTGACGGAGCCGCGAAGCACTGGTGGGCAACTGTTGAGGACGACTTTTGCATCAAAGCCACCATAAAAGGAGCAGATCATCCACAAATTTGGGAAGACTTGTGCAACGCCCTCAAGGAGTTCTTTCCTCCAGACAACACGCAGAAACAAGCAAAGGATGCCAGCCGTTCCAGGTTCTACGTCTCGGGTGAGAGTGCGTCTGACTTTGTGGCAGAAAAGTTGGCTCTCCTCCACGCATGGAAACCCCACCTCACCAACGCCAAAAAAGCTCAAGAGATACTCCGGGCGCTGCCACTTCACCTCTCCTAGCCCCTCATTGGCCACACCACCACCGTCACCGAACTAAAGACATCACTCGCTACTATCCTCCGACTGCAGACCAACCTAACCTCACCTCCCTCCAAACCGGCTCATCCCGAAGGACCTGTCAATTCAGCCATCATGTCACCGGCTGTCCCAGACAAACTCGCCACGTCAACACCCCCGACACCCGCCATTCCAGGAGTATTCACCTCATCCGTCCCCCCTCACATGTCATTCAACGAGGCCTTGTCAATCCTGTCAACCAGTCACCAGCCATTCTGGAAGGACCAGCCCCCTTCTCGTTCAACGCCACGCATCCCACGAGTCCACACTCACCGTTTTTTGTGACAGGAGGGCATTATCAGCCATCCCCACAATCCTGGCCACCCGCTCAGACAACCGGAAATGTTGTCCAGCCGTACATTGTCACATTCCCACCGTCATCACCCCATACTACACCGGAACAACCGCTTTCTCCACCAGTTTGTCACTACTGTGGACTCCGAGGACACTTCAAACGTTCCTGCCAACGGTTTGCCACTGACTACCCTGAAGCCTGTAACCAACTACGACAACGTCGAGGAGAACGACCCTTGATGCCACCTCGTCCCGTTCCTACGCCCCAAACTTACATACCACCTAAACCTTTGTCCTGGACTTACCCACCTGCACTGGCCCCAAACGGATCCCCACTTGCTCTAACCGGTCCTGATCCGGGAAACGAGACAGCCCGGGGCAGCGGAACCACCGGGCAATGAACTTCACAACAACTGCACCCTCCGCAAGTGCAACCACAACCTCCTACCGAGATAAGTTACTATCTGTCATCCGATCCTTAGAAGACCGTTCACCACCTGCCACTCACCGGACACCATCCAACGTGACGAGTTCAACCTCCGGTGCTTCTCTAACTTCCACAGCCACCATCCCCAGTCAAACTCGTGCAAATGCCGCTCCACAGGCCGATAGCAACCAGACTTACAAAAACGACAACGTGAGCTCCGTCACCCTGAAGGCCCTTTCAACCGTCGTTGAACCACCGACGTCCTCCAGAAAAATCACAACACTTGTTTCTCTAGGAGAGATGACCATACCTGCCCTGATAGACACTGGAGCAACCATGTGTGCTGTTAATGCTGCCCTTCTCAACAACCTGGAACATAGCATCTTAGAGCGACGCCAGATTCCGGCTAGACGCATTGTGGGAGTGACCACTTCGAACTTCTCCGCAATCACCGAGGTTGTGACAATCAAATTGCTCATCCAGGGCATCAAAGCAATTTGGGATTTTTACATAATACCAGAGCTCACCGACCATATGATCATTGGGTTGGACTTTCTCCAGGGTTATGGGGCCCTCATCGACTGCAGAGGTGGCACCTTAACGATAACTGAACCGCACCTCCCAATCAGCAAACCAGTTGATAAAGAAAGGTCCTACTGCTACATGCTTAACGTTACGCTCATCCAAACCAGTCAACGGACCCTGCGTCATCGAAGTGAAAGCTGGACTGCAAGTAGAACAATGCTTAGCCATCGGACCCTGAATCACTGAGGCCAACGACGGAGAGATGATCATCTATGCTTATAACCTTTCTCGATGTCCGGTCAAACTCCGCAAACGCCAAACACTTGGATTCTGCGAACCATTGACGGACTCAGAGGCAGTCTGCGTATTAGACACTACCCCAGAAACATGTCATTCATCAGACACCAGCCTTCCACCATTCTACCTGCCTTCCGGGGAATCATTCAAAATCAATGAAAATTTAAATGAGACTGAGCGCCACAGCATCCTTGAGATCCTAGGACGCCATCGACAAGCGTTTGCATTTGACAAATCGGAACTGGGACGGACTCAAGCCACTCATTGCGTCATCGACACAGGGAACAACGCCCCTCTCAAATCCCGCCCGTATCGAGTATCGCCCCATGAGCGACGAGAAATTAACAGTCAAGTAGCTGACATGCTCCAACAAGGCGTTGTTGAGCCCTCCAATTCCCCATGGAGCTCCCCAGTTGTACTCCGAAAAAAATCCGATAGTTCATGGAGGTTCTGCGTGGATTACCGTCGCCTCAACGCAGTGACAAAAAAGGACGTTTTTCCTTTGCCCCGGATTGACGACCCGTTGGACCACCTCGCTGACACAAACTTTTTCAGCACACTGGATCTGATGTCGGGGTTTCACCAAATTCCATTGAGAGCTGAGGACAAGGAGAAGACAGCGTTTATCACTCCGGATGGACTCTACCAGTTTACGACGATGCCATTCGGATTGGCTAATGCAAGTGCGGAGTTCCAGAGATGCCTTCAGTCCATCCTCGGTCCGTTAATGTGGAGTGCGGCATTAGTCTACATAGATGACATCATCGTCCACGGTAGAACAATTCAGGAACATAACAATCGTTTTCAACTTGTTTTGTCTTCACTGCAATTTGCTGGACTAACTTTGAAACCTTCAAAATGCTCTTTTGGGATGTTCAAACTCAAGTACCTGGGCCACATTATTTCCAGAGAAGGTGTAGAAGTCGACCCTGACATCGTTCGAGCAATCACTGAATTCCCCACCCCGGTTTCCCAAACCAACGCGGCAAATTTCTATTGGTCAGACGCCGCTCACCAGGCTTTCCACGCCCTCAAGAAAAAGATGACCACAGCACCGGTCCTAGTCTACCCAAAAAAACACCAAAATGGAACTACACACGGATGCTTCCGGGTTCGGAGTTGGAGCCACCCTAGTTCAAGTAGAGAATGGACGTGAACGGGTCGTCGGCTACGCCTCTCGGACAATGAACAAAGCCGAGGTCAACTATGCAGCAACGGAAAAAAGAGGCACTAGCAGTCATATACGCGGTTCAAAAGTTTCGACCCTACCTGTACGGACGTCCTTTCACTGTCGTCACCGACCATCATTCGTTGTGTCACCTCATCAACTTAAAGGACCCCAATGGGCGCTTGGCCCGCTGGGCGCTTAAATTACAACCGTACAATTTCCAAGTAATGTACAAGAGTGGGGCTTTGCACAAGGACGCTGACTGCTTATCCCGCAACCCTGTTGATCCAGCTCCAGCAACTGATGTTACATCGGACAGCGACGGTGACATCCTCCACTTGAAAGTTGTCACTCACGTTGACTTTAGAGAAGCTCAAAGCGCCGACAAAACCGTGAAGGCCATAATCGACATCCTTTCAAACGAAAATCAGTCGCGTTGGAGTCAGTCACATATTCGTGACTTCACCCTAAAAGATGGCATTCTTTACAAGGCAAGCTATTCTGAGCACCAGCGGTTGTGGTTACTCGTTGTCCCTCGTTCTCTGATATCGACTGTACTCCAAGAAATTCACAACAACAGCCCTGGTGGACACTTCAGCCTCCTGAAGACCTGGACGGAAGTTAGCTGCCGCTTCTGGTGGAAGAAGATGTATCGTCACGTACGACACTTCGTCCAGGCTTACCATATTTGCCAAACATTTAATCGACGTGTTGGCGTGACACCAGGACCCCGTTTACCAGACGCTCCGCCAGACCTCCCTTTTCAACGCGTGGGACTGGATTTCATTGGTCCATTTCCACCGTCACCAGAGGGTCATCGTCACATATTAGTTGCTGTCGACCATCTTACAAGATTCATGGAGGCCTGGCTCACCCAATCACAGAGTACGGAGGAAGTCACGGAAGTCCTCCAAAAGCACATACTTCATCGTTATGGCACCCCGAGGGACATCGTTTGTGACCAGGGCACCTGCTTCACGTCCTGTAGAATGAAAACGTTTTGTGCTGACCGTCATATCACGTGTCACTATGCTACGGCGTTCCACCCGCAATCCAATGGCGTCACCGAGCGTGCCAACGGAACCATCAAGAAAATGCTGGCCAAGTACGTGCATGACAGACAGAACGAGTGGAGCCAAGAACTACAACGTTTAGTGTTTGCGTACAACACAACTGTGCACAAAACTACCTGTCACAGTCCTTTCTACCTTCTCTATGGCCGTCACGCAGTAAGCCCCTGTGACGTTGCTTGGCCAATTGATGACCACACAATTGTTTCCTCGACTCCTGCCCACCGTCTCCTATCGCAACACGACGCCCTCGACGAGGCTCGTGGACGCACGTCGGAGGAGCAGCGCAGATCTAAAGAAGCTTATGACATCGGTCATCCACCGGCAGTATATCGGAAGGGCGAGCTTGTTTTGCTGTTGGAACATCGTCGACAGGTCGGCAAAGTGACGAAGTGGAGACCCGTCTGGAAAGGCCCTTACACGGTTCGAGCTCAAGTGGGACCTATTACGTATGATGTTGCTTCCGTCGGGTCCAGGGCGTCAAGAAAGGTTCGAGTCACCACGGATCAAATGAAACCGTACCACGACCAAGCTGCAAACTCCTCCAGCGACTATGATGCCTCGGACGAAGAAGATTTAGTTCCAGTCCCACCGACAGGACCTCCTCGAACCCCTTCTGCGTCGGCATCTTCTCACAGTGGCTGTCCAGCATCGGCAGACTATGATGACGGGCCTACTTCCGATCCTGCACTTTCGATGGAAGAAACTGACAGAGACCGGCACAACACTTTTTTGGCAAGCCCTCCCCTTCCTGTCACACCACCTAGGCCATACAACCTCCGCGGCGGTCGGAAACCACCCGACCGTTATGGACACTGGCCCGTTCAGAAAATGGGACTTCGTGCGGCGCCTCGTCTTGAGGGAGGGGCCTGTGAGACGGACTACCCGCCTCTTTTGAATGAGGGACCTCATGCGACGCAGGAGAAAGGA